>VXAV01006894.1:517553-545300 GCA_013399715.1 Alectura lathami | reverse complement strand
TATCATTACTCCAAGGTTTATCCATGCCTTGTCCACATGATGACACCAATGAAAAAATTTCAGTAGCAACTTAATAACAAAGAACAAGTGTTCTTTGAAACACAAATCATTTAGGTTTGACTGTAAGAGAGAGTAGCTATTTAATCATATGCGTTTTTAAAGCTGCAGCTATGCAGGGTAAACCAAAGAGTCGCAGAGTAAAGCTCCCAAGGTACCTCACCTGCTATAGCTTGCACTGCTACTCGCAGAAATCCTCGTACTTCTCCTTTCTCGCTAACAACAGCTACTCGGTGAATAAGAGGCACTGGGTACAGCAGATTGCTCAGGTATACAAATGCTCTGGTAATAAGAAGGAAAGAAAACACAAACAGCATTAGGCCATCATCTGCAAAGCCAGACTGTGGTATTTGCTTGGCTAATGAGACATTCAGATCTTCAGACAGTCTACTCCGTCTGTTAGACCTGCACTGTGGTCTGTATCATACTGCCCACGCAGGGCTCTTCAGCAGTGTCAAGGCTAAGCAAAGCCACAAAATGCTCTGCATCACAGTAAACTGGAGACAGAGGGCTTATATTAGTAAGTTACAAAACATATGAAGGAGACAATTTAAGGTGATGGCTTTTTAAAGGTAATTTTAGATGCACTACAGTTGTAAACGAAGCTGTTAACAGGATGGTAGAAGTCTACTGAGGAACTACTGAACAGAAAGAATTATTTGTGCTTTCCACCCTATGAGCATAGCTTGACCTAAATTAAAAGGGAATTGATATATTGTGCTCACACAGCCTCAAACATATTATACTGAACAAGTAAAAATCCTCTTCAAAAGAGAAATCTGAAATGGAATGTTCTCGCTTCTACATACGTTTGACAACACTGTACAAAGAGGAATCAGAAATCCCCCAATAAATCATTAGCCATCTTCTAGGTTTCTTGAAAGGCTCATTGAGTGTACAGAGAGGGGAAGATGGATAGTCCTCGTAGAGGAATGTCTTTAGAAGTATTACATTTCTTCAAAAAACATTACAACAGTACTCCAGAGCAACCATTTAGAAATTATAGTTTACAATATGAAAAACAGCATTTAGGGCAGCACTGGATGATCCTGCCATACATTAATTTTTAAAATTATATTTAATTACAAGCAGGGTCTATTTTGAAACAGTTAACAAGTTTATTGTATATATTTTCATTATAAATGAGATAAACATTAAGTCATTTAAGTTTCTGCAATGAATTGCAGAAGTTCTTAAAACAGCACACTTCACTTTAGCTTGAGCAAAGCTTGAAATGTTGAGAAGCCTAAAAAGTCAGGTAAAAATGGTTCTCAACAAGGGGAAAACAATGAAAGTGTGATTTAAGTTTCAGAGTTCAGAAGGCTGAGATGGATAAAAGTTTAGCCAACAGTTCCACCAGTCACTAAATTAAAAGTGGCTAATTAATTATGTAGGTAATTATTATGAATTTATGCATATTAAACTATACTGAAACATCAGTAGTTTGTTTAACTGGATTTGCTTCTTGCAGTCCTTTTTATTAGTCTTTATTAAGTGTAATTATTAAGTGTAATTAATTCCTCAGATTTATAACGTTTCTTGTTTAATATGCACAAGGCGAAGTCCTGCATGACAAAGCAGGACTAAGAGAGAGATGTTCACTGCCTCTGCCCGGTGCCATGAGACAGAATTAGTTCCATGAACACAACGATTCACCCAAACACAACTGCTTGTGACACATAGCTAAGAACCAAAGTTAGAGAAGTGAGTGTTCCTCCATGGGTTCACAAGCCCGTTCCCAGAATGAATGATCTTGAAATGACAAGGCAATCAAACAGGTGTCAAATGCAAACCAAAGAGACAAAAATAATGCTACAAAAAATGAAATGGTGACAAAATGCAATAGAAAAGAGAACAATTAATAAGCCATAAAAGAAACAAAATGAAGAAGAATTAAGAAAACCATACAATGACAAAAAACAACTGCAACTTAACACTTGACTAAGATTAGGATCTAATTCCTTTTCAGTCTGCTCCAAAGTGAGGTAAACGCTGATAAAGCAGGGGAAGGGAGAGGATACTAAATTTAAGGTAACAACATGGGAAATTTATTTATTTATTTATTTTTCCCCTCTAAAGAAACATTTTCATTCTCAGCTTTGAAATTTCCAGCACTGCTCATCTGAGAAAGAAGCATCTCACCACCCAAAAAGAACAGCCCTCCACCCTGAAAAAAAATGGGTTGTTCACTCAGACCAGACCAGGGGTGGAGTTCAGGAAGGCAGTTATAGGCTCAGCAGGAAAAAGGAGTTTGAAAACCACATTTCAAGCTAAGGAGAATGCACATTTCTTGCTCCAGAAAGGAGTCCTATATTGATACATACACAAGCAAGAGACAGTTTCACTAACTAATAGTCAGTACAGAAGCCTTCCAACTCCAAAGTCAAACTAATAGAAAGTGAAAACAAACTGCATGAAAAATTTATTTTTGTACGTAAGGCTAAAGTTCTGAAGCTGCTGTCCAGCATATGGCAGCCAAAGCATTCAGCTTTACCAGCAACCACAATTTTGTCACATCAGTAAGACACCAAAGAAAAAAATATTTCCCATCTTCCTTAACTTCTTTCCATCCAGTCACCCATCTCACTGGAATCATTTTAACTCAAAGGAAGAAAAGCACATAATGCAAAAAGTCTTCGGCTTCCCATGTGGTGAAGACAGTGCTGAGCATCTTCTGCAGAAAGGAGAGCCACAGTTGCTGCACAGAGGGAAGAGCTGCTTTGTGCTGCAGGACTGCCTTCCGGTGCCATTCCTTCTGCTTCAGCGTAAGCCAGCATCAGGTAGGAGTGGATGAAATATTAAGGTTATCCTTCTCCTCTTCCCCGCATCTGGGAGGACTCCCACTCCCCAAACACCCCGTGTACAAGTGCCCCCCTGCTCCTTAGCCCAGCAGACTGAAAGGGGGGAGTTGTATTAGCAGAAAGATTGGTGAGGTAAAATGGCATACTCACAACAAAAACTAGAAATGAAATTTAACAAACAATTTTTTAAAAAAATCAAACAAAACCAACAGAACTCAGAATGACAACAGATATTTTTAAATAAACATAACAAGATTTAAATCAAGTGTCCCATAATCCTCTCCCACCTCCCTTAAAAACACAGCAAGTGTTTGATATGTCACACAATTAAAAAGCCTTAAAAAATATCCCAGCATGCCAGAAGAGATGGCTAAAGGGACCAGCTCTTTTTTCCCCTCTCTTTTCTTTTTGCTTCAGTTACATTACAAATAAAAGGTCATCACAGCACAGGGCAGGGGAAAAAATACTGTGATGCCCAAGGACCTGGATCATGACATGATCAGTCTTCTCCTCACCCTCTCCTTCATGACCTGAACTCATAATTGCTGATACAAAGAAAATTAAGAATTATCTGTTTGTTCCATGCATTCCACAACATGTAAAGCAGTGCATGATTAATTAAAAGCACTCAAAGATGTTGTTTTTGTTATGAACTGAACACTACCACGTGCTCAAGACAATACCTACGCAGATGGACATATCCTCCAACACACACTGTTCAGAAGTAGAATTCTCATGCTGTAAGACACTGAAGCATCCCTGGTTTTAACTTTCTATTGACAGAATCAGTGCACTAGGAAAACACAGGGAATTTAACCAACAAATGCTGAAAAAGTCATTCAGATCTCTATTCAGAGATGATACGAAGTTTCACTCCTCAAGACAATTCACAACACAAGCAGAGCTCTAATATGTGCAGCTTAGATCATACAGGAGAGCTTCCTTAACTGCTGCAGCTTCGTATGCCTGTCTCCAGAGACAGAGCTCAGCATTCTCCTTAACACATGGAAACGGGAAGCAAGCTGTGTGATTGCCAGCAAGCACAACTGCTCCCACCGCACACTGCGTTTGCTCTGCTTGTGCTTCCTGAAGAGGCTGTGAAATGAAGATGAATAGTTCAACTTTTTCCCAAGCACTGAAGGCCCTGCTCTGAAAGAACACGCACAACAGGAGAATACACCCAGGATGCCAGCACTGTCACAAGAAAGCAGCCTAGCCTTTGCAAACAGTGCACGTGTGCTGTAACTAGCGGGCAGCCGCCACCGAGCCGGATAGAACGGCTTTCCCAAAACGACTCTTGTGGGTCAGATTAACCTGAAGGAACTAAGTTCTATTAAACATGCTACCAGAACAGACAAATTCACAGAGATCCAAGAGGACTACTGCAGTTACTTGCATCTCTAGTAACCATTATTTTTTGTTTTGAAAACAAGATCAAGGAAGTTTCCAGTTTTAATTGCAACTGGGACACAGATCCTCTACAGACAAAGAATGAGGTTAGACAACACAACTGATCTAAAAGCTTCTGTTGTTTTTCTTCTTTAGAAAAGAATAAATTAAATCCCTCATTTTTACAAATAATGCAATTGAGCTTCTTGCATCTGAGGAAACTGCAAAAAAAGATCTCACTTTCCAGACCAGGATTTCTTCCCTGATTACACTTACAGAAAAGGGTAAAGTCAAGCTCTAGTTCCTTCTCCTTTGTTCCTCCCTTCCACCAGCCATGCAGTCTCACTCCCCATCTTTTGTACAACAGCTGTGTTGACCACCTGCTTTGCTGCTCTAGAAGTACATTGGTTTACACAGTGATGATCAAATACGGGAAAAAAGTGTATTTGGGTGTGGGACCAGAAGACAAGGGGTGTAAAGTCACTACGTACAATTTCCCAGTTTCTTGTCATGAGTTACATGTTGCTGCCTGCTTCATCAAGACTATCTGTGAAGCAATAGTGGGAAGTACCAAGATTTTTTTAACGCAACTTGCTGTCTGTAGGGTCTACAGACTGAGTTCTGGTAACACCTTAATCAGATCTGGATTGGTAAAATAGAGTCAATAAAATCTCTAAAACACATTAGGCCCAGCTGTTTCCGAAATTCGAGCATAGCATATGGGAAATGCACTGATAAACAACAACAGCCAGTGAATTTTAATGATAACCTTTCACTATGCAATATCTGAGAGTCACACAATCTGAGAATCATCTCAAAGAACACTCTTCCTCATCCAGAAAGGGACATTCTCCTTTCTTCACGTGCCATTTTCTCCTCCCATACAGAGGATACTAGAAGAGTTTTCCAAAAACAGATTTATTGGAGTAGAATTAAAGACTTTCCACCATATTCTGAGATTCTCTTCTACAGGACATAATTAGACACTAGAATATCATCTTCACAATCTTGCAATGGCTAAATAGAGCATTGCTATAAATAAGGATTAAATCCTGTACACAAGCAAAACCACATTCATCCTGTACCGTGACAGTCACCTATAACTAGAAACACGTTCACTCACACTGTCACATCTGAAGACTATTTTCTCAATTATCACTCAGGCCTTCTTGGCTTCTGACAGTAGAATTTAAAACTTCATGTTAAACCGTACTCATTCTCTTGAAATTCCAATTTATGCGTATTGCTGTTTTGGCTGGCTTGATAGGTATTTCATGAAGCACAAGGCAAGGACACTGCAACCTACAGCAAGAGCTGGTCCCTTTTGGCCATTCTCACAGTAACCTCACCAACCTTCCCACTAAAATGAACCAAGGGGATCGGTCGTAAAACGGGTCGTGCCCATCATTGAAGAGGTCAGATCCCTCCTCGGTTCCAGCGTCGGAGCCAGTATCATCCACAAAGGCCTCATCATCAAAGTCCTCCATCTCATCCTGCTGCTCATCAGCCAGTTCAGTGATGTCAGAGTCAGCCGTGGAGAAAGTGGGGGAGGGCGTGCGATCAGCAAGGCGCTCATTCACGCAGCCATGGAAAATGGGGGAGCTAGATATCAGTTAACGGAATACTGATTAACACAGGGAGGGGGAAGAGGAACGCTTCATTTAACAGTCGTCTGTTGCCATCAGCACAGAGCCCACCTGAACAACAAGCAAAGGCTCCAAACCATCTCAGCTGGAACGAAATGTAAGGAAAGGGATGACTAACAGAGTCAGGAAAAAAAGCATCCTTGAACTGAGTTTGAAAGTAAACAAAAAATGAATACAAGCGTGGGTGAACACACAGATATCGACAGCACATCCACTCATTAGAGCTACAATTCCTATTTCCAACATGTAGCATTTTGTAAATAAAAATATTGTAAAGATGCAGTCAGGAACAGGAAATATTAAAGAATTCCATTAGATATTCTGCATTTCTGAAGGATTTAACTAAATCACTTGAGCCAGATACGTAAATAAAGCGCTGGACCACTTTTCCCGTCAGTTCCAGTGTTCTTCGTATTTTCTGTGCACTCCTCCAGTGAATTTAGGCAGAACTTAGCTAAACACCTATTTTCAAAGGTAAGGTTAGAGCTTACTAAATGTAACCTTGTAGAACCCAATTGACTGAACACCGAAGCTGGCAATATTATAAAGAACAGTTTCCACTCCTCACTATATTTCAAGTCTACCAAAAATCCCTGCAAGACAGCACAAACAGCTGACACTAAGTGGCTGTACAGTTCATAACCACATCCGAAGTCAAATCCCATCCAGGAACTGATGAGAATTCTCAGCGTACCAGGAGCTGAGATTATGGTCACATACCTTCCAACCAGCTTGAACCAATGAAATCGATCATAGAAGGGGTCACTGCCTGTCATTGTGCTTTCACTCTCATCCTGGGTATTAGATGCCATTTCCCCAGCTCTGTCATACATCTCACGCATCAGGTCCAACCTCTGCCTGCACAGAAGAAAGCAGGATTCAAAAATTAATACAGAATGGGGAAAAAAAGAGAACAGAAAGTAGGGTACGCTGAATTCACCTACACATACGCAAGGGAGAATACAGAACTGAGGACTGTGCACCACCGAGTTCTGTGCTGTACAAACTCCCTGATAGGGAAGAGGTTTGGGGAAAATATCTGCAGGCTACTCTCACAAACCAAAGGCAAGGTCATTTCTGAAGAGTACATATACATTGGATTTCATTCCAACATCTAAATATGCCCCTGACATCTACTTTTGGCATATCTTTTGCATCCCCTTTGGTATCATACAATGTTGCTGGGTAACTTAAGGCAGTCTTTGCACAAAGCTGGCATTTATAACATACACTGTCTGGAAAGTCAGCATTTGGGAGGACACAGAAAACCAAATAAAACAGAGAATGAACAACAAGTGATGACATTTTTCAGTGAGGTTCCTTGGATGTAAAGAAGTTTGTTCTCCAGTAACATTCGCATACTTAAGTTTCTCTAAGGACCAGTAATGCGTTGCTCCATTCTTCAGGTCCTGGACTTCCACAGCCACCACTGTTCGGGGAAAAGGCCTATTCTCCCGGGTCTTCTCCATCTCAATGGGCAACAGCTCTGGTGGCAGTGGTGAGTAGAGGGTGTCTGTCAGCAGGACAAACTGAAACTGCACCTGAGTGGAAAAAGAAAGTTCCAGGGAATCAGATATATGTATCTCAGAGGGGATGGACAGAGGCAAAACCAAAGGCAATGTATGAAGGAAGTCTGACTTCCATCTCTGTGAATAGACTCAGTTTAGCTAAGCCATGTGATTTTTTTTGTTTGTTTTAAAATGCCACAAAACATTTTTCAGCTGAACACACACAACTTGCTCTTATCACAGCTAGCAGAGGTCCGGAAAGCTACAGACTCAGCATAACCTGCAGCACTCACTTCTCTTACAGAGATAAATGATCACGTGTAGTTATAAGCAAAAAGGAAAACAGAAGCCCCAGGGGAAATGTGCATGCACATGTGTTTCTGATATGGACAGGAACAGTATAAGGGAAATGAAAAGAATATAGCAAACAGATTTGCATAAGATACTCATTCAACCAGAAGTCTGAATCAGAGATCTGTGATTTTCTGAACCCTTTAAAGCCCAAACCAGAATGTAAAAAACATGCAACTTTAAAGATGGTAAGAGACTGAGCATTTAAAGCAGGATTACATGCTCAATATCAATGAATTAGACAATTCAAAAAGATACTCTGCATGCTTTTACCTTTTTCTTTAATTCCACACTGATTGCATTGGCTTCTTTCAGATACACTGCATTGCCCCAGAGCTGGTCCCTCAGAGAAGTGAACTGGTGAAACTTCCATTTCCTGAAAGCCCACTGCGCGAGTTCATACTCATGTCGTGTCCAGGTCACTAGGAAGAACAAAGAAATAAATACTACACTGTAGCTTCTTCACTAAGCCTTCACATACAATATCTAATACTATTGCTGACAGTGTCATTAAGTTCCCATCACCTTTTCTGGAAGACAAAAACAAGAAAAAAATCTGCCTATTTATTATTCAGGGAGGAAACACCAGATTCAATTTTTCATACCACTGGCATTGCAGATACAATACCAAGTAAGAGGATTTAGGACACAGAAAGAAAAAGAAATCCTACTCCTATTATTTTATATTAGTTAGCAATCATTAAAGCTACATGCTAAAATGCTGGAATGAAAGCAAGTATTACAGAACTAACAAAGCTCTATCCTCTGGCCAGAAATTGAGTTATTCAGAGATGTCACAGTACATAAGAATTGCTATGAAGGAGAAAAAAAGGAAATTAAAAAATCAGAACAAGGAAACAAAGGCAACAAGTATTATTTAAGATACTTTAACTCTGTTAGTACCAAGAAGAGACAGGTTCCTTCAAATTCAAGATCACCAAATCAAAGCTTGTAGTTAAGCTAGTTTGTGCATCAGTTGAATTTGAGGATTTAAATCAACCGTTGATGTGGAATACTCTATGAATAGGTATTTTATATGTTTATACTGTGATAATTACAGGTCCAGAATATTTATTTTTTATCTATTGCAAAAGACATGGTAGCAGCTGTTCCTTTAGTCTTCGTTGTGTCCAAACTATTTTTAGCTTCAAACTCACCTTCTTCTTCCTCTTCTTCCTCCTCTGTTGTTTCAGCTGCCAAGGAACGCGTCTCTACCTGCTTCTGTAAGGCTTGCAGCTTACTCTCATAGTCCTGTGGGGAGAGAGGAGATACTGTGTAGAAGGACAGACGAAAGCAGGAGCAGTCAAGAGACACAAACACCTCAGATGGAATGACAGATGAAGAACAGCTATATGAAGACATTTCTGTTAGCGCTCAAGGCTCACACGCTAACATCTGTTGGTTTAGTATAATCTGTCCTGGGGAAGCAGAAAGAGTAGGCAGAGGCTAGCACACCTCAGACACTGCTGTTATTGTTTTTAAATCATCAGATATCCATGCTCATAACATCTGTAAGAAGAAAAGGTTTAGGAATAATTTTTTTTGGTAAGGACCGAAAAAAGGGGATTTCGCAAACCTGCTTGCAGGGACAGAGGAAAGAGACAAAAAGAGAAGAGTATGGAAACAAATTTAATAAAGGGAGGATTATTCGGCTTCATTTTCTAGAAAAGAAGGATTAACAGCACCACTGGTTTCCCTTTTGATACAATGAAATTCATTTCAGATTCTAGAAAAATGACATTTTGTTTTCAATTATATTTTCCTTTTGGGGGTATAAGTGCTTTTCTCTCATGTGCTATTTAATGTATCAGAAGATAAAGTAACACTTCCAGGACAAAAAGGCAGAGCCTATCTAGGGCAGAAGCAGGTTTATTCTGAACATACTGAAAATGCAAAATTTCCAATTAGTTAATCCAACCCTTATGCCCCTTTAAGGAGAGAAGATTAAACTTTTAAAGATATACAGCCTTTGTATGAGACCAAACTTTAATTGTCTGATTTCCTCTTGAAATTATATTTGGCTAAGATGCTCCTTCTTCTTCACCTCTATCTGCTCCAGTCACTCCAAGACGGGTGCACCTTACAGCACATGTAAGTTAACCCTAGCCCAGCAGCAAAAGATCCACAGACAGAATGGACATAAATCCTCTTTTTGATATTACTTCTGGAAGTCTTAATAGCTCACCCATAAAGCTACTCTAAATGTAATCAACAGGCTTTAGACTTATCTATAGCCCTGAAATACCCAGAGCATTCTTAAAATTCATTAACATAAAGGCATCCTCTTTGATCTTTTTTTCCCAACCATCCATGCAGATAATGCTACTACATTTGAAAGCAAGATAAAAGGGGCAGGCACGATGTGACAGAAACAAGCTTCTCAGTTGCACGGAAAAGCAAAAGAATGTTCCTGCAGTCTGAAGGAGAAAATGTGACGGTGTGATATTTGAGTGATCAGACTGTAGAAATGAAGAATGTTTGGGACACGAGCTCCAAGGAGGAGCTTCTCAAGCAGCGTTTAAGCAGAATCTTTGATCACATGCTTCCAGAGAAACTGGAAAGCTGGGGGGGGAATGGACAAATATCAGGAATGTTTCACTGTGATATTCCACTTCCAGAATGAAAAACCATTCCCATGACATTCAAAGACAAAGACTTGCTTCTTGTCTTCCTTATTTTCAGACTTGTGAGCCAAGCAGATGCATCCTTTGTACATTTAATCACCTAGGGTTTTTTTTGTTGCTGTTGTTTTTTTTTGTTTGTTTGTTTGTTTTGTTTTTTAGATCTCCACACTAACTATCGTTTACTTTTATCACTAAATAGAAGAATTCAAGTTTATTTTCCCCATAACGAAAGAAAGAAATAGGCACCACTTATCTAAGCAGAAAAGGAGGACTCAGGTTGCCTCCTGGCACTTGGCACTAGGGTAATACTTAAAAGTAATCGGCCCTGAGCAACAGATGAAGGACAACTTTCAGGTTGGTTCACTCAAAGTGCACTGACTGCACTGTTAAAAGGGTTGCTTTGCTCTGAGAGACTGAGCTCTCCAGATCTGATCAGTAATATTACACAAATTGTTAGTACCAATGTAAAGGTGCCTCAAATGCTACAAAAGGAAAACAAGAAGTGCATCTCAAAGCTGTCCCGTGAAGGTCAACGCCCTGGACCCTAATGCAAGTTGTTGCACAGCTTCCAACGGGTTTATCTCATTGGCTCTGTGAATGCAGAAAAAGAGAATGCCAAGTTTATTTTGCCCAGGGGCTTGGAAATAGCTAAACCCATGACAACCATGGATTTGCTGAAAACAGAAAATGTTATAGACTCAGACTAGGCCAAACCTTTTAAGATCAGACTGGATCAGCTCTGAAATCAGAACAGCGTGTCACGGGCTGGATACTTTGGACCTAGGCGACGTCTGCAAAGTACCGTGGTGTATGCAGGTGCCTCCTGTACTTGAGGTATACAACAAAGTATGCTTCAAATCAACAGAGAATAGCCAGCTCTCTATTTTCTTCCAGGATTTAGATAAACAGCACATAAAATGCTGCAGTGGGACAGCACTAAGGAGCAGCATGGCTTGTAACTCCTTGCACTATGATTCTTTTAGTTTTTCAAAAATGAACTGTGACAGCAGACACAAATCTTTGTAAGCTGCTTTTCACACAACCTTACAGCAGAAACTTCAAGGTGGACAGATTTACAAGAATCAGATTGAGGAACAATTGAAGAAATCTCAAACGTAGCTCATCTGGAACAATACCAACCCCAACACAAAAAAATAAAATCAGGACCAGTCTGCAAGTTTCATTCCCATTTCACTGAGACAAGTCTGACACTTACAAGAGTATTTCATAGTTTATTGAAAGAGCACTTGTTACAATACAAACCAGTTCTGCTTTTCACAAGGCAGATTCTTGCTCTTAAGACAATCCAAAAATAGTTTCGATCTTAAACAATGGACAGATCTAAAAATCCCATTTAATTCAAAGGCAGTTCACTGCTTTCTTTACAGTACAAATGGGCACACAACATAGAATTCGTATTTGGCAGCTCCTGAAGTGTTTCAAAAGGGAAGTGTCAAAGTCAAATTTCAACATATAAAGGATAAACTTTTAACATATAAAATATAAAGGACAAACAGTGAGGGAGGTATCGAAACTCTGCTGAATGCATGGACAGAAACTGCATCCTCTAATTTGACGGATCCCTAAATTCAGATTGCTTGAGAAAGGATGTTGAAGTCAATCAGAGGAGCGTTAGTGGCACGCATTTCCCCACCCAACCCCAAAATCCACATGTCCCCAGTGAGTGGTAAAGGATACTTAACAAATCATCACTAAGGCACAGGTGGATGGATACAAGGCAGCTGTCAAAGCACACAGCACATCAGCACTTAGCAGCAGGAATTAAGCTTACTAAAACAGCACTCCCATCATGGATGCCACATTTCCATCAACCTGAAAGCCTTTGCACACAGCATTCTATGAAAGTAGCTGTATTAGTGTTCATAAGCCCCGTTAATGCAGAGTTTGAAGTGAGAGGTGTGCGTATCTCTGAATACTGCAAGGAGATCCACGAGTACTCAGGCTGTTTCCCTTTTAAGACAAGGCACTGCATTTTAATTAATATTCAATTCTTAAAGTGGCTAATTATTTTAAAAGGACTTTTTTCCCCCAAGTTTCACTTGTGTAATATCCTCCTAAATGCCAGGGAGAAAGACGCTTCCTCAAGCAGGCCGGACTCCATTCTGACACAAGGAAACAAGCAGGGCTGTTTTCCTAGCTCTGCACAAAAACAGTGGGGTAGCAGCTCGATGGTAACCTCCTGTTCATCGTCACCACCATCCCCACATCTACACACATTTCTCCTCAGAATATTAAGCTGAAAAGCTGGCAAAACACCTTACAGTCTAGCATTTGCACTTCAAATAGCAGGAGTTTTTCCTCTCGTGTCAGTACCTGCACTTGCATGGACTTCAAATCACGTGGTGACTTTGCACAGGCAGCCACAATCCTCAACAAATAATTGGGACAAGAGAATTCTGATTTGCTCTTCTCTCACCACCCACCCCTAATGCAGACAACTGCTGTTTGGCTCATGTATTCCTACAGAGCTGAAAGGATTTACCCGATTTTAAAGAGCCCAAGCCTCTCTGAGGATATGAAAGAGAACTCATTCTTTTGTGCGCATCAAGCGCAACAATGAGCTACAAAAACAGAATTCAAGAAGGGTAACAGCACAACGTTATTTGCAGCCCAAAGTCTCATTCTGCAAATTTGACTCGGGCTCAAACTGAGTATTGCTCATATACAAGGCTTCTTTTCTTGAGGAATCAAGGCGGTTTTGGATACGGTATTTGATTTCCTTTGTTCAAGTAGGCCAAAGCATGAGACAAATGCAAACTGCAAAGCCACAGGTGGACAAACAAATTGAACTTGCTGTTCAAAGATGTGCCTAGCTGGCGGGACCAGCTGGTGCTTTCAGGACAGTCAGAGGACTGACTCTGGATCTCCTGTGTCAGAGGGCAGTATTCTGTCAGTAACACGTGCAGAGGCAGCAGTGCTGGCGCTTGATTAAACAATACATAAATGGTGCATGGCTGCCACTCACCACGTGTCGCAACCAGCACCTATACCATGCACAGTTGGGAGAAGAAAAATAAAGGTAGGACAAGAAACAAAACTAAGATGGAAGGTAAGCTTGAAGCACTTTCTATTTATCTACAGCTATGCTGAAACATGCAGAAGTAACCATTACCAGCAGGGCTTGTATTTTAATTAAGAAATAAGCAACCTCAAGTAAATCAAGGATATTGTGCAAAACAGCACATGTCATTCCACTGTACAAGTGTGCTGCGAAGTGGACCAACCTCACCAAATCTGGTAGAGTAGCCAAATTTACTTTAAATTTTTATTCAAGTTAGACTTAACAGCCAAAATAAGTTCTCCTCAAAGCTTTAGATTGGCTTATAGTCACGTCCACAGATTTTGTTTTACACTTTAAGCAACTCAGAAAGAATAAAATCTATAATTAAAATTGGGACTCTCCAATTGAGATGAAACCCCAAACTTATAAAGGTTATACCTTTTATCAATATTTTTTTCTGTAACTTGTTTCAAACAATCTGAAGTAGGGACTGCAAGCATTTGTTTTATGGCAAATCACTTGCATATGTAGACACCTCAGATCAAAACAGACAGTAAAAATTCTAACTCGCACTTGGAGTGTGGGGAGAAGGAAAATGAATCTTATTTTCTCCTACATGTGACCTTCTCCTTCGTTAAAAAAGTCTTGAAACAGGGGTATAACCCAAGATCAGAGGCACTAAGATGAGGTATCACATTAAGGTGAAGCAGTTCAGTTCTCCTATCTTTACCCCAGCCACAAAGTAGTGATCTGTAAATCTTCCTATGAGTAACTATTCCAAGAGCATCTCCCAGGCTCACAGCCCAAGAAAGCTGAAAACATAAAATAAGGATTAGCTCTACAAGGCTTCTTCCTGCACCATAGTATCAAAAAATCCCAGCTCCCTTCCACAATCTCTGTATAATAATTAAATACTATTATACTGAGAGATGCAATGGGATTAGAAAACACTTATTTTCAAAATATCGCTTCAACCATATATATAACCTGACATAAAATTCCATTCAGGCAAGTTCAACTGTCACAGCAATTTCATACCAATAATTACGAACTTAAGCAGAAGGACAAAAGACATTCCCTGCTCAGGCAGTAGGACTGTTGTGACCCAATAGCTCTTCTTGATTTCTCTGCAAAAAAGGCCACGTATCTTGCCAGCCAGCTTTTGGTTTATAGGTTATTATTGAGAATTTGGGCCAAGAGTGGAAAATATTGTACGGAATAGCCAGATCAATTTAAAAACAGATGGTCAGTTTCCTCATTTCCAAAAAAAAAAAAAAAAAAAAAGGCACAAGAAACATTCAATGCTATAAACTAATTTCCTCTTCTGATTGTCTACATAAAACACAGGAGGAAGGTAGTACTTGGTAAGTTCCAGACAATATTTTCAACATTAGAAAAATACTCCAAGACACACAAAAAATGGGTAAATGAGCTAGTAGAGAAGTTCTCCCCTCCACATCCCTCCCTCCAAATCTTCTAGTCTATGAAGACAGTTCTTACAATTTTTCACAATGTTCTTCCAATCAACGTTGTTAAAACTGCACCAAAAGTCACATGCAAACAGAACGGGCTGAAGGGCCGGTACCTTGTGCCAAATTACTCAACATCTACCTGGCCAAACCCAAGACAGAAGCAAAGCCAATCCTGGCTGCTCCTACATAAGCCAGCATTGCCCCTGCTTCCCTCCTCCCCGAGACTAGCCCTGGCCAGCTCCTCATACTGTGGTCTCTCTGCCCGTTTTGAGGTTCGGCGCTGAGAACTGGCGCCGCATCCGCGGGGGCGTCACGAACTGGTTGTGGTGGCCGGTCCGGTCAGTCTGCTTGGGGTGGGAGGCGGCCGCGCTGCCTTCCGCACCGCCTCCAGCCCCGTGGCTGCAGTAAGGCTGCCGGTGCTGGTGGATGTGCCGCTTCTGCTGGAAAGTCTGCAGGTCTGGGTTCTGCTGCCCGCTGTACAAGGATTCTGACGAGCCCGAGGCCTGACGCCGCAAGGATTTCTGAGAGCCGTTGTTGAGAGAATTGCTTCTCCAACGCAACTGCGGCGACGGCTGCTGCTGATTGCTAGGCTGTGACTGTGCATTTAGCTGCTGCCTGTTAATTTGGATGTTATCTTGATTCCTCTGGGGGCCATAAAGGTTCCACAGCTGCTGAGGGTCCTTAGAAGCAGCTCTACTTTCTTTTTCTTTGTTTTCATCTTTGTTCTTATCATCATCTTTTGGGATTCTAACCTCAATAACTTCATCCTCGGTGATAATTATATGAGTGCCTGGACTCCACGAGTTTCTGTGCTTGGGGTTACTTTTGAAAGGAAAGCGGGGCTTGCGGTTTTCGGGCGGGATAAATCGGTGAGGCATATTTTGTCGCCGCAGCTGTTTCGCTATTTCCTGCTGCTGCAGATTTTTAAATCGAATCTGCTCTTGCCTCATCCAACGCAATCGCCCTCGTCTGAAAGCTGGGTCACCTGCCATTAGCTGAGAGACACGCTCCTCTTTAGCAAGTTCATCATTCTCACTTCTTTTCAAGTCATCTGTGGGCTTCTTATCCACGTCCACTACACCGGCAGAGTTTGGAGACTTAGCATTAGCAACGGCCGACTGAGCTTTCTCTGCAGATCCTATCAGAGGTAAAACCTTCTCCATTTTTAGCATCTTATTCCTAAGAACTTTTATCTCTTCATCCTTCATGTTGTTCTGCTTCTTCACCTCTTGCAAAATATCTTCCAATTTGTCTATATGCACCTTAAGGTCATCCACATCAGTTATTCCTTTACCATTGGCCATAACATCTTCAATTTTCTCATCTCCAACTCCCACCGTATCCCAGACATCACGGGCAACAGCTCGCCACGATTCGCGCTCGTTTGGATCTTTCTTCCCATACATGGCGCAAAGCTCCTTCATTTTAACAATGGCCAGAGCCTCGATCTCCTGTCTAGTGTGCCTGAAGTCATTGAGCGCTACCTCGTAGCAAATCTCCTTCACAGCCTGGATCTTGAGGTCTGAGATGGTAACCCACTTGGAGTCTTTGCTAAGGCGTCGGCGTTGGGGGATCTGGTACATTTTAATAGGCTCTCGTTTCTTCCCACTGCTGGGGAGGCCACACTTTTTTACAATGGTTTGGAGCTTGCTGGGGGGCAGCTTCTCTCTCAGGGAAGTGATCAGTCTCCAACTCTCCTCACACGATCTCTTGTCCGAATCATCCCCACTATCAGAGTCTGCATCCTTTGGAAAAACAAAAATCAAGAAGTGGCCCCAAAATAACCAAAATTAAAATTGTAAGAAAATGGAAAAGCTAAACAAGAAGTAGCAGGCAAAGAAAACTAAATTAAAAATCAAAGTAGAACAAGTGATAAGGAAGTCCCTGAAGACTGAGCGTTAGGACATTAACACGCATCCTCGAGAGTCATGGACTGCCAAAATTGGATCTCTTCACTAAGATAAGATTAACATTGTACTTGGAAGTCTTGTCATCTCAAAATATCGGATAATCTAAACTCTTCCCTCCCAATTCCTTTCAAAAATCTTTAGATATACAATCAAGAAAAAACAAGTTCATAATAAAAAATAAAAACAAAAACCAAGGGTAAACTGTACTTTGCACATGCTACAAGGACATGCAAATCCCCGCCACACACATTTGCCTTGTTTACTGCTGTTGCTTCTTTCAGCAAATCCTCCCCAGGTGGGTGAATACAACAGCCATCATAGAAGATGCCACGAGCAGCCAGAGTAAGTCGGGTTAACACTGGTTAGTAACGTTGCACATGGTTGCAGGGATGCTCAAGTTTAGAATCCGCTTCACTACAACAGCAGCCAGAGAAGTGTTAGACGATGAGGAAAGATGAAACAGAAGCAGCCGAAAGGTTCAATGTTAAAAGGGCTGTAAGTGCCACTATGACAGGTGAAGACAGTGGTTCATACTCCAAGACTTGCTACAGGCTAAAAGGATATCCAGAAACAGAGTTTCAGAGGTGTGTTTTGTTGTTTTTTTTTTCCTCCCATTTGCCACCTTGCTGTTTAGTTTAAAAAGCCAAAAACATTAACAGGTCTTGACTGTCCGAAGAATGAGTTTCAGAAGAATGTAGCAGTAGTGACTTTAAGTTTATATTAACTGTTTTAATATGAATTCTCAATTTTATATCCTTGATTTGTCCTCTTCTCATACCCTAGAGCCTGGAGGTTCCACACACTTGCTAAGAGTTACGGTTGCTTTGCTTCTTCATTACAAATTTTCCATCTTTTACTAAGTGATTTGCAATGAGCAGTGCTTCAGATTTCCGTATGCTAGGTATGTTTGTCCAGGTATACTGCCAAAGTTAAGCATATCCCCATTACTGCTTACTGCAACCAGGAATTCTAATACTTTTTTTCAAAAGGATTACTTTTGAACAAGTAAGAGAGTCCTGCATACTAGTGTGATCCTCTAGAACCCACATCATCTTCAATAAAACACAGCAGTCCGTCTCCAACGAACCTCTAACGTCAGTATTTTTCACGTGGAGAATCGTAACACATAACAAGTCAGGAACAGTAACTGCCAGCAACTCTAAAAACAAAGGAAATCCTGGTCATTGGCTATGAGCCACAGGCTCCTAGACTTCAGATTTTGGGTAGAAGAACAAAAAGGATGGGGAATACAATATAATTTGCCCTAGGAACAATGAACGGGAGTAAGAAATACTGTTCTGTCCTATAGCCAACAAGCTCTATAGCCTAAGATTTGCATTTGTTAAGCTTCTTGTGACCTTATATATTTTTAATATTTAAGAATAGCACTAAATCAGCTCTTACTAGTTTAGGCCAAAACACAACCAAAACACCAAATTACAAACAGAACAAACTCCTCATGAGTTTACAGCTGACAAAACGCGTAGCCTAAGGAAACAGCATCTAACAAACTGCATAGTGCAGTGGAAATGAAAGATGCCCTGGAGGAAAAGACTATAAAATCTACAGCTTCAAGAGTAGGTCCGGTAAGGAAAAACACAAACTACTCAAACACTAAGGCACAAGTTCCACAGGATTATTCTTACAGGTTACAAAATTACCATATTGCTGTTGATGGGTAAAGGAAGTCTTGCATATAAAAAGATGATTAAGAGACACTACGTGGACTTTGTCCTACATGCACCCAGAGATTAACCAACCCAATTAATATCAGTATGCACCCACATTCCAAGTGGTCACTGCAAAGGCAAAATGACCAAGAAAACCAGGAAGATTTTAGTTCTACTAAACATCCAATATGAAAAATGGTGAATGATTATTTCTATTTCCAAGTCATGTGAGCAAGGTAAATATATACTGGTTGGAAATAACAGCTCTTATCCTCCTAAACTGATCTTTTTTGCATAGCACACCCAACTATAAATGCCCAGATTGGTTGGCATCTCAGCACAAAACCAAAGCTATTTAGTAAACAGTTAGCCAGCACCTTATATCCACGATCCTAATCCCATTCAGAACAAGAACATTTATATTTCAACACCAATCTTATACAGCAGTAAGATGAAGAACCTGATAACTTATCTGGATATCATGGCAATGTAATTTTAAGTACACAAGCTGGAAGGCACTCCCAGATTTCCCAATCATTATTCAACTGCTGTTGAGAGTTCGGAAGCCATTAATCCTGTCCATTCCAGATTCTGCACAGTCACTCTGTACAGTGACACAAATGACAAGATGTGTCAAGAGGTTTAGCTGTCATCTGAAGTATTCCCATGAAGCAGTGTGAACAGCAGCACCCTGCTCAACAGACCAGCAATCCCATTTATTACAATAATTACAACTAGGAAAGCTGTCCTTCAGGAATCATGCTGGTAACGCACGCAGGACAGTCTTCTACCTTTGCCCACTAAGTGATCAGCTAAACCAAAACAAGCTTAAAGAAGCCAGTAACTACAACATGGTATTAGACAAAACGCTGTTTAAATAATCTCCCCCTAATCATAAGCATATGGGGAAACAACTCTCCCTTCACAACACTTGTACCAACACAGCCTTACTCGAAGCCAATCCCAAGGCAGCCAGTTCTCAGGTGCTTAATCCATCCTTTCATTCATAGCTTTGCTTGTGCCTGTCACCAAAATTTAAGGGATGGAATTCCATGACTTCATCCCCACTGACACACAGCCAACACTTACTACTCAACTATTTTTCTTTCCACATGGAATTGTTTTTTGCAGTACTGCTTTCAGCTACACAAATTTTAACTATGAAATTGAGGAAACATTACAGTAGTCGCATCTGAACTAGGTTTGCTTTGGCTCAGTCTGCAGCCACTCCTCTCCATCCAAGAGATTAGGCCCTTGTGATTGGCTAGTTAGAGATGCAGAAGGCCTTAAGTGCACCATATAACATAAAAGGATGTAGCTTCTACCTATGGAAGACAGCACTCTGCTCCACTCTGCTTCTGGGAGAAGCATAAGAGAGGTTTAAATCCCAGCATGCATTCAACAATACGTTTACAGGGGTCACAAACTTATAATACAAACAAATGAATTGTGATTTTAGAATTTTAAGGGGAAGTATCGCACAACTACATTTGAATTCTGACTAGAAGACACCCTAATATAGTTAGGGCAGAGTCAGGAGACTCAGGTTTCTTAAGGAAATCTTAATTTCATTCCTGGTCTTAGTCAAATTTTAAAAATTCACAGGGTGCTTGAAAATTGCATGTATTTCTATTTGTAATGAGCTTCAGGTAGGTTTTTTTTTGTGAAAAACTGAAGTCTTCCTATATCAGAATATTTATCAGATTTTCTGTTTAAGAAATAAGTGAAACGGTGAAATTCCCATTGTTTTGAATGAAGTTCACATTCCCTTTGCACACTTGTTCCCTTGTCATAACCCCACCATCAGCACGTGTAGCATTAAGAACCTTACAAGGAACTCCATGCAGGGGAAGGGAGAAGGGTTAAAACATGCACAATGCAGCAACATTTTCAGACATCATTCAAAAAATAAACCTAGCGTATCATTGTTCTAGGAGCCTCTTTGGCAGAACAAAATTAGTACCTTCTGGTGATCCAAGACAAAAATCAAGGCAAACACCCAAGAAGTAGTTGATTAGACTACTGAAAAGGAACTTCAAAAAACATAAGAGCATAGAAATGCCCTTCTTTAAGCCTACATTCCAAGAAATCCAACCTGTCCCTAGAAGAACTGCTTAAAACCTCTTCGCTGCCAATTACAACCCCAAATTAACATGAGGTAGCCCACTCACACTGATCATAATCCATTGTAGACAATTACTTGAAAGCAAAGGGGTAACTGCATTGTGCAGACAACCCAAGCAGATTTCCTAACCTTTCAGAGAAGCAAGGACAGGAATTACTGTTTGCCAAAGGTATAGTTAATCCAAAGTAAGGACACGTACCAGCCTTTGCTGCTCCAGCAAGAGATCTGCTTCTTCCTTCTCCTTCTTATACAAAATCTCCATTTCTTGCAATCTGAAGACAGACAAAAGAACAGAAGTAGCCAAAGAGGTCATTATTTTTATGTTGTTGTTACTCTACAGGCAAAACTGAATTACACTAGATCACAATGACAAGAGTAAAAAAGTCATTCCATTTAAAAGGAATTCCTTTTTGTAATAAGGCTGCTGTCTTTTTTGCCCTCCTTTAACCTAAAAAATAATTAAAAAAATAAAAACTATAGTTTACTGGGAATGAGAATTCCTTTTAATCATTTCAGTGTATTTGATTTGTTACACAGGAGAGGTCTTTTGGACTACTACAGAAATGATTACCTAAAAGTTGCAGTGCAGTCCTTCAACAAAAGCTGGTCTAGAGAGCTAGGAGCAGATGTTTACATGGGATTTTTTTTTTTTAAAAAAGGAGCCAGAGCACTCAAACACTCAGTTAAGACAGAGGAAGTTTTCTGAACTTTCACTACATGCAACAATGACAATATGTGGCAGAACCAGTACTGGAATATGTTGAAAGAAGAAAGGTACTGTAACTCTGATGTTTATTTTTGGAAGTCTCATTCAAAAGTCCTCCATATATACAACAGATACTAGGTTTAGGTTTTGCAGTGACACCACTCTAATAGCCTACAGTTGTATCTTTCTTGTTGCAAATAGAAATTCTGAGTTCCTTTGTTACCTTTTCTCCATTTCCTGCTTCATGTCAATGCCCTGCTTCTCCAGAAGCTCTCTCTGAGCAAACGTCCAGTCAACTGGCTCAGAGGGAGTCTCAGCTGACGGTGTTTTCTCTCTCTCTGCTCGTGCTTGCTCCGGGTGGTTGAATCGGAAGACATGGTTTTTACCCATGATAATACGATTTCCTGAAAATAGCAACAGAAGTTAATTCTTTCAGGATTGCAAAGCAATTAAAAAGCATCACTGAACCATTCATTCCATTTATCCTCTTGTGTGGCAGCAGCAGCAAAGATTGCTCAGTAAGGATTTTGGTATACACTCAAGTTACTAGGTGACAGGGAAAAAAAGAATTCCTGGTTTGTACAAAACAAGCTACTGGTGATATGAAGCAGTGCGCGCAGAGGATGGCATCATCCTCAGAGGTCCAATCAAACATCCTGGCAGAGTTTACCAAAAATTAAATGGCAGACTTGGAGACTGACCAACAGTTGTAATAAATAGAACATTCACTAAACCCCCTTCCTCTCTTTCAGTGACAGTGCCAAAGCACAGGCAAAAGCCAATTTAGCAGAAATTTCAGCTTAGCAAAGTCTAACTTCAGCAAATGGAATGCATGGTGCTTGCTTTTTATAAAAGATGTGGTTTACATCTATCGATTTGAGTCCTAATCAGTTAGATTTACGGAAGGGTTTTACAGCTTCTTTTAACAAATGTGGGAAGAGCTAAAGAAAGCTAACATTATAAGTCTTTCAGTTAGACACCAGAGATATGAGGTGTCCACAAAGTCTGAGACACGTGCTTGATGGAGGACAGTAAAACGCCTGTTCTCCCAGACAACATACTAATGTAGTTAAAATAAAAATAAAAAATTCATTCCAGCAAGTAGACCTCCAGAGTAACCAAAACTGCTCTTGTCAATATATTACTAAACATAGGCTTTTAATGATGTCCAGAGCCATATCTAAATTCTTCTGATAATTGTCCAGATGGAGAAGAAAAAAAAATCAACTTTTTTTTTTTAAAAAGAAAGTAACTGTTAAATAATAGTCATGGATTTCAGTATAAGCCACATGCAGGCACAGAACAGAAAATACACGTATATTCTTCCTTCATTGTTCAAGCTTGTGCTGATGTCAATACCTTTCGTTCCATGCAAATACTTCCTTATAACTTGTTGCAAACAATTTGAAGGTGGGTTTTGTTTGTTTTTAACCAGTGGAAAAAACAGGAAAGATACAAAGCATCATGTCTTGAAAAAGATGGGTTAAAAGTCATAATTTAGGGAAGACGCTTCCTCCCCTCTAATTCTTTCCCCACATGCCTTTCTAAAGGAATGCAGAGGACTAAGTGGGAAATCTAATGAGAGCAAAGAGAAGCTGTTGTACTCCTGCTGAGGGTCATATCTTAGCTTTGCCAGGAAGCTGGGAATTTTCCATCAGCAGCTGGCAGTCTGCATGCTCTGTCTCACTGAAATTGCCAAGGGCAATAGGCTTGGGCAAGAATGTACTAGAATAATATCAGGGTAAGCAGAAGGACAAGCAGGATGCTGTGTGGCAGTGAATATTTAAGTACACTTACAGTTAGCGCAGCAAAGAATGAAGGAAAAGGAATTGCTGAGAATAAAAAAATGGTAACTGCTGTTTAAGAGCTGCACTCCAGGAAGGATAACACTCCTGTACTTTAACAGCACCCAACATTCTCTACAAATGTCACATACGTAAAATTCTTAGAGGCAGAGACTGGAAACAAGAAAACCCAGCCTGTTCTAACATTTCTTACCTGAGCGCAACTGCACAGGCTGCACAACCCTCTTGCCATTAACATAGGTTTCTGATCGCTCACAAGGCTCCAAAGTAACAATAACTACAAAGAAAGCAACAATGAATGAGGCTTCAGAGAGCACTGTATAGAAACAGTAAAGTGTGCAAACTCTTGAGAGACATTTCATTTTCTGGCTTTTCCTACTAAAATCAAAGCAAGATACAAGCGAGTCACTCCTTCATGCTAAAATAGTTAATAGAAATAAAACCCCAGAGAATAAATAGTGACATTTCACTATTGCAAGTGGTAATTATTACTAGTTATTTTGTTTGAATATGCATGCTTACATTTAACTAAAATCAGAACTATCATACTGAAGTGTGCAATTTGCATATAACCTAAATTTTATTTAGTGCCACCAAGACTCCAGAAAACAGCTAGTCAAAGCTGATGGTTTCTTGAGGTAAGAGAAATTTGTGCTGATATTTAGATATAAGCATCAAGCAAATAATGAAAAAAGTCAGCAGTACTTTGCTAGGAAAAGTAGTTGCTCACCTTCACCATTGTTGTTCCTCTCACTGCGAAAGATACAGTGCTCTTCTTTGATATGAGCCCCACTCAATACAATATCTTGCCTTCGCTCAGCATCAGCTTGGCCAACCCTGAGTCCAGCAGAAAACATTTCAGAAGCAAGTCAGACATTTTCTGCAACTCTGTAGCACAATGCCTCCCAGAAATATCCAGAGACGGCTACAATATTAAGCCCCAGAAGCATGAATATTTATGTCAGTTTCAAAGAAAAATATTTGAGCAATTCTAGATACTTGCTACTCACAAAAATGGACAATTTAATTTGCTACAACGACTAGCAGGTATTACATGCAAGATGACAGCAGAAGAGGCATGGATAACTGTTTATATGAAGTGAATGCTCAGCCATATTCTGGTTTCTTCTACCAACTACTGTAGTTTTCAGTCCTCCACCCAAACTCTCGAGGACATTTCCAGTGCACTTCACTTATTTTGTTTGCCTATATATTAGAAGGGATATCCTACTTTCTTTACTGACTAGTGCAGTAATAAACATCTATTAGAGCAGACTGACTGCAGAAGTTGCTTTTAAAGCACAAAGTTAACTTAAAGGAAAATGGTTTTCTGTATTTTTTTCCACCTACAGCAAATCTCATGTTTCACCTATACCTAGAAGTTGAATAACTCAAGGAACTATAATTATTTAAACTCAAGGTGTCTCCAAGCATGGGAATTTAAACCAGCAAAGAACCAGACTTCAGAGCGTATTAGTACCAGCCCTCACCTAGTAATACCGTCTTTGATGTAGTAGAGCAGACATTCAGACATGAGCGGATCTTCATTAAGGTTTACAAGATGAGGAGTCTGAAACAGAAAAAGAAAAGCTAATTAAGAAATGAGGACATACTTTTGAGGCTTCTTCCCACAGCTATGGAGCATGTGTAATAATCCAGCAGTTTTGCTACGTATACCCAGGCTATTCCATAATCCATGTTTCCAAAAATAGCCTCCTGTAGTACTGAGAGCCTCACAAAGTTGATAGAAATAGAGCTCAGATTAGCAGATATTGTAGATAGTAAGGAAAGAGGGAATAGTTACAGCTACAGTTAAAGAAAAGTTCCTTGGAAAGTGAACTTCGATACGGGATGTCCAACAGTAGAAACACGTGCTCAAGCAGGATTTTGAAACTGATGTGCATGAACTGCAGCTTTTCTCAGACAATACAGTCCAGGTGCTCAGCAAAGTCCACTGAAATCGGAAGAAAATCTAGAACTACCAACATTTTTTGCTACAAACAACTAGAAAGTTCTTCATCTAAAGTTTTTCTAGATTTAAATTCACTACTGTTACTAAACCAACCTTCTTTGGTGAAAAAACCCCATTGGAATCAGCAAACAAGTCACATGGCCTTGGTGTGAAAATCTAGCCAGTGAGATAGCAGTAAAGCATAAGCACAAAAGAAAGGCAAAAAATGGTTAAACAAAGTGTTAATAAGCCTCCTTTCATTTTGTTACTCTCAATTAGAATAAATGAAGCTAAAGGAAGTAAATTTGGCTAAGAAATGCTGTTTCCATCAGTTTATTCTAGCTACAAAATAGTCCACTTAATAGCAAAGTTAACAGCACTTAGTTTATGGAAGCTCAAAAGTTACTGGCTGGTCACAAGGAAATTCCTCTTTGAATGAGTAAGGCTGAGCGTCTACAGCCCAGTGGAAAACTAACTAGAGAGACAAAGGGGGGAAATAGAACACCTTTCTCAACCTCCAAAAAATAAAGAGGGCACCTAAAACAATAACCAGACATGCCATAGCATCATCCCTGTTCACAGCATGGAAACAGACATTTGGAGCTGCATGAACCCCTTCAATCCAGAGAAAATTTGAGAAACCAACACTGACTGTACCACTTGACACTTTGCTGTACCCTCCACATACACGTTCTAGCATCTCACTTTATATACTAAGTTCCATGTCTGAATTGGTCTGCCACAATCCACAGAAGGCTTTGTGAAAAATAAAGCTCAACAATCTCAAAGATCATGCTGAGCAAACCTGCTGTTCACTCATTCTGAGATCTATTATTCACCCAAAGACAATTAGGTCTTCAATTTTCCTGTACAGCATTTCCCAAGCTCGAGCTGAAGGGTTTTCCCTGCTCCCATCTTTGATGAGAATATAACTAAATTTCCACAATTCATTTCAAATAGTTTGCTGTCAAAGTCACAACCAATAGATACAGCAATACCAGCACAAGGTGACAACTTTTAATTTGTAAAGTTTAACTTACACAGATCAATTTACTGCTCAGCTGGTAAAAACACACTGCTGTCCTACCAGTATGTGATTAAATTTATACAGGTGCCTCAGACGTATTGGATCTGTGTAAACAACTTCAAAATTTTTCTATCTCCTACGTTTGCACAACAGCAGCCACAGTTACTAGGAGGAGAACTAGTAAAACTGAACTGCAAGGACAGCAAGGAACAGAAGGAACAGGACTAGGTCAGAAGTTTTACGATTTCTAGCAAGTCCTATGTGGGGAAAAATAAACAGTATCTATTACCTAAGCAGCTACTTATCTCAGGTGGCATTTATACACAAACCTGATCAGCTGAAAATGCATCAAAAGAGTCATCAAAAAGAGTTGATGGTCTCTGAGGGAAAATCTAAAAGGAGATTAGGATCCATAACGTAAGAGAAGGAAATGGAAAGAACACTACACTCCGTGAATTATTACCTTCACAGACCTTAGACACTTCTAAACTAGAGACCAAAAGCTAACCAGAGCTCTGCCTACTCCAAACATACCACTCTAGTGCTGCTTGAACTTAAGGATTAAACATTTTAACCAACTCCTCTGTCCTAATGCCTGTAGATGAGTCCCCATTTACCCCAGATCCAATTTGTTACACACTTGAGTATGTGATGCTCACACTAGTGTTAGCCTGTGCTACTCGTACTTTCTTGTACCTCAGATATCTTTGAACATTTTTTCCCTTATACTTCAATAATTCTGCATTAACTGCATTGATTGCTTCTTTACTAAGTGGATCATTTTATATTTATAGCATTGATTTTTGCCTTTTTCTACACAGCTCTGCTTTAACTTTCAAAAAATAGAACTATTGATATGTACTGAACAAAACTTTCTTTCCCCTGCCCCCACTGTGTTCAGTGGTTGGCTTGTTAGATTACAATCTTTTTTTCTTTTTTTTTTTTGTTAACCTCTTTCCACCATGGAAAAATTCATTAGAGGGCATATAAACAAGACTTCAAACTCTTCCAGGTATTTCAGAGATGAGTAGGCAGAGTACCCCAGAGTTACACCCATCTACTACAACAAACAGCAACAAAAATCAAAGCAGCAACATTTCTGAGTTGCTAGTGATTCAGCAAATACTCAAGGAGCTACAAAACACTTCCACTGGCAGCACAATTTTTTTCTAAAGGCAGATACAGAGTTCAACCATTCTGGGATATTGGAAACCTCCCTCAGAACTTTTTTGCTCCCATTTCATTCGTGTATCAGGGTAGCACACGCTTTCCTTCTTTAATGACCAATGGAAGCCACGGAAGGCAATATGCTTTACACAGCTCCCTACAAGCACTAACGACTGTGTCACATCACCTGCATGAGGAACAGCATTCAACCTCATTGCTATGGGCAAACATTCCTTAGATGCAGAGTGTTTTGATGTATTCTAACACTAAAATTTAACGTAAAAGGAACTTACTGCTAAGGGTTCAAACCTCACTACATTTTCCTGTACCTTACGTGCATACAAGCCTTTCTGTGAATGGCAGCTCCCTCATCACCCTCTCCCTGCAAGCTGACCAGCTGCTGACAGACACGATTCAACAATTATTCATTTTCTCTACCTTTTTAGGTGAGAAGACTCCCAGCGTTCCTCCATCTTCCCGAATGGCAACTCCCATTTCTGCCAACAGTGCCTCCCT
>VXAV01006894.1:483519-499030 GCA_013399715.1 Alectura lathami | reverse complement strand
CTAAAGCAGTTCTCTGTGTATTCCAGGCTGCTACAGTTCAACTTCTGCTGCTTCTCATTCAAGAAGTAAGAAGTCATGTCCTGTACCAGGAAGCTCCTACACACACAGAGTACAAAAAACTGTCTCCAAATCAGTTCAAAGTAACATCCCTCAGGAATGAACACTACTTTCTTCTGTCATGTTGGGTTAAGGGCTCGAGGGAAAGTAATTTATCCATTAAAAGCAGAAAAAAACAGCGGCAATAAACAGAAACCATTCCTATGTATTGCATAACACAATCTAAGCAGATACATGAACACATACAAGTACTGCTGGCACCTCTCCTGACGATTACTTTACAATCACAAAAGAGAACTTTGATCACAACTATTTACCTCATAGCACCACTGATTTGTCTCTTCTTAGGATCTACAGTGAACTAGCAATTATCCATAAGTCTTTTTAATTTTTATTTTGTTGTCTGTCAACAAGAAAGCCACTTCTCTCGGCCAAGGCAAAGCTGCGTTTGTTCTCTCCAAGGAAGCAAGAGTTAAATCATATTCTAAGATTCTACTGTGTCAGAAACAGGAAATAGAACAAACAGCAGAATGAATTTCAGCATTATTCAAAAATGAGTTTGATGTGGAAATACACACTTCCCACTGGTGGTTTAAAAAAAATATTAAAATATCTAGGCAAAGTCCGCCATCCTATTGGCTTCAAGCTATAATTTGATCCATCACATTCATGAAGAGTGAAGTTCACACTATGATTTATGTTAGTGGTTCCCCTCCAATTTTTATTTTATTTTATTTGGCTTCTCTGAACTCCTTCACATTAAGTTCCATGCACAGCTCACTATCTTGAGAACTACTTTCTAGGATGAACATTTTTGCAAAGCATATCATGAGAAGCATATTAGGAAACAGAGATCAACGTGCAAGAAGGCAGCTCTGTCAGAGGCTGGGAATGCAGCTGCTTGGCCAAAACCTTCCACGGCAACAGGAACAGGGTAGAGGAAACCTCCTGGCTGCCAGGAACTCTGCATGCTGTCCCTCACAACTGATCCAGCCACAGCCTTTTGACTCAGTTTCGAGTCCAAGCTTGAAGTCTTTTTATCCTCATTTCTGTTTATGACATACACTCTCCATCTTCAGAATCACTGGTTTTACAGAATCCTCAGTCTGTCCGCACAGGAGTCCAGGAAGGAGGAACAACAGAAGATTTAGACCTCAACTGATTTTCACGCGGACCAAAACCCTTTCAGAGCACTGAGCACCAAGCGGGTAACTGCTAGCATCACTTGAGTTTGATGGGGTCTGAACTTGGATTAAGTGACTAGACACATCAGAAAGTGAGATATGCACCTGGAATAAGGTGGTGAGGCAGCTAAGAAACCAGGAAATCAAACTAAAGCAACTGACCTACCCTGAAGGTGTCTACTGCACCAAGCATCATCTCTGGAAGGACTATCAGAGGAAGCTAACAGATATTTCTGAAATTAGAAGACTTTTTATAGCACAGGTAAGCATTATCCTAAAATTTCATACATCAAATCGAAGGAGAAAAAACCTGCAAGCATGACCATACAGAAATTAGACTGAGCAGGCAACACTGATTTTGTGTACCATGTAACTCAGCAAGCTGTTTGTTCAGCTGAACAAGGAAACAAACAGAATTATAAAAGTAAGAGGATTGCTTCCAGCATTTCCAACACCCACAAGAACAGTAAAAGCTTTCCAGTTATTTTGTTTGGTTTTTAAACCACGCAAGGCCAAGATGAATTGTATTAGTGAATCATGAAATAGGTCATCAGCTGTCCCCTCTCACCACAGCAGACTCACGGCATGGCACACAAGCTAATGGTTTAATTACGGAGCCTCAGGAAACGAGAAAGGCAGTAAGGCAGACAATCACAGCAGGAACACATTAATGGCCTTTTTATCTTACAGAATAAATTTGTTTATCTGATATTTCAAAGGTCCAACATGGCAATTAACTTTTCTGTTTGCAGACCGACACTAACGCTTTGTGCTGCAGCTATAATTACTCACCATCAGTATGGCACTGTAGCAACTCTGCACATTGGAGTCAGCCTAAGCAGCCAGATCCTGTGAAACTCAATCCCTTTTTGAGGCCCCCTGCTTTACCAAGAGCCAGTTTCTTAGCTCAGCTGGAATCCCACAGCCTTCCACAAGTTAAGGTTTCTGCACCAAACACAAATGGCCACGAGTGTTTTACAAACCCACCATCTCCTACACGTACTACTCACTCAGAACTATGCCATCCCCAACCAGAGACAAATTCTATAGAAAGCAGTCTTGCATTTTAAAAGCTTCTTTCTCCTTACAGTTATATGGTAAACCATACAGAGCTTCTTCATGCTCTCTCAGGTACCTCTAAGCACAGTAATTCACATACTCTGAAGCTCAAATCATTTCAATGGTTTTCTTCAGCTGTTTAGCTTTTGTGGGTTTTTGTTCTGACATCTGTCACTAGAAACATACAGGAATTTTACATAGCACTGACCAAAAGGCAAGGAAACCAAGTTTTTAATTAGGTTTCTTCACAACAAATCTCAAATTTTGTACCATTGCATAAACAAGCATGTTATTCTGATATCTTTTGCAAAGTTGATTTTCTGATCTCTTTTGCAAAGTTTATTTTCTGTTGTGTTCTATGATAATATAGAAGTCAGCAGTTGTCACCTCACTCCACACTCCATACTTTGTGCATACAACCTGCCCCAAAATGTGTTTGAGAAGTGTAAGAAATGTATGCGACTAAGTAACTTTGCAAACAAATCAGAACACACAATCATGATTATCTCTGAGGAAGCAGAACTTGAGACTCCCAAAGAGCAATTCAGAACTCAACCACAATGACAGTCTTAAAACACAGCTCACAGGTGCTGCTCCCATAACAGCATAACTTCCAAAACCAGAAGTGGGCTCCCAAGCCTCAGAAAGGTTAGCATGACTTTCTGGGAGCCTTCTCAAAAGAGATCCTGTGCAACTACACAATTCGAAAACGGCAGGGGCAAAAAAGGATAAAGAGTGACCTGTGGCTCATTACCCAGTAATATAAGAGATACTCACATAACTTCTGTTCCCACACTCCCTCAAACAATGCCAGTCCTGCTTCTCCTTAATCAACTAATACAATAGAAATGACAGATTTTTTTTCCCCCTCTCCAGGCTACTTCATTTCGAGATGCAGCTGATACCTATGGATAGCTACAAAAAAAGGACTCGTTCAAAACAGAACAGATGGCTCACAATGCAGATTTAGATTACAAGATGCAGCCCACACATCCTAACCATTTAGTCCTTGTTAAGGAAAAGTTTATAGTAGGAGCTCGATTGTCTAATAAAAGGTAAGCAGAAAGCTGGTGCACAATCAGCAACGGTATTATAATTTGATATGTGCGGTATCAACAACAACAAACCACCCTTCTCAAAGCTTTTGATCTTCCTTACTTCAACAGGCAGCGTCATTTCTTGGCGCGAGGCACTTCCACAGTCCCACCTCTGAATCACGACGTGTTCCTTAAGCAACATTTTTGTACCACCCACCATCTGCTCCATCAGCTAGCACAAAAATAACATACACTTTCAGCCTTTCAGGTCGATGGGATCAAATTCACTTCTAGTTTTTCACTTCAGCAAAAACTGTTTGCCAACTTTGACAGGGAGCTTCAGTATTGAAACAGTACCCCAACATTTTGTACATACATGGATATACACGTACTGGTTTGCATTACGATTGTCGTTTTAGACTTTTTTGCCTTACAGCGCCGTTTTGATTTGCTGAAGTTTATATTCAGAAAGCCACATCAAATATGCACTAATCTTACACTTATAACAAGAGTGTGGGGCACAACAGAGCTGATGTAAAGTTTCCATTTTCTGGGATACTTTCAACTGGAAGCAGCACCCTCTGCCTTCTCACTCCTTCCTCAACGCATATACAAGCAACCCCACCTCAGGCCTTCATTTCTGGAAGACACTTCCATTCCTCCATTCCCCTTTAAAACAGTAAACAGACAGCAGGAAAACTGTCAGGGAAAAAAGGGAAGAAACAAAAAAAGCAATCTTAGCCAAGATCAGCCCCCCGCTCCTGCTCCCATCTACTCAGACACAAGCATTTTTGCCAGCACAAAGAATAACCACAATTACTTTGTAAATGTCATGTCAGATGACAACAGTACTGAAATTGCAGTCCAAACCTAATCCATGTTTGTCCCAGTCAGAGCTGCTCCTCAGTATATCATGAATGCTGCAGGTTAGAAATCACCTGCAGCTTACAGTCTGGGGATAAAAGCAATTCTAATGCACTCTTGAAATGGAGAGAGAGTGCAAAGCATACAAGAGTTCAGAATTGCAAGTGTTCTCTTATTCCTCACTGCCTTTGAGTCGCTAGATTCAACAGCTCCACCTCCACGAGCGACCAGACTGGCACTGCAGGACACGCTGCCATCAGATGTGCCACATATTAGCCACTCTGTGGGGTACTCCAACTGAGCTGCCTAGCTGCAGTTCGCCCTTCAGACAAACACCAGCAGACAGAATTAACCTGGGCTAAATCCTGGGATTAGCTGACATACGGTCTGTGCTGGAGAGGGAATCTCCCTCCAATATTAATCCATCAGTCTAAAAGAAAAACAAACAAACAAACAAACATGCAAACTCCTATCAATTGCAATTCAAAAATAAAATCCAATAATGGTGAAAGTAAGGTATGGAACTGCAGAAACTGAACTTCCATCATTTGTGCAACGCAGTCTGTTTTCTGCCCCTCACATCTTCCATTTCTGTATTCCCACCCATCCGCCAATGCCGAAGGCACAAAGCCTCCTTTATTCCGACGTATGAAACAAACACAGTTAAAATGAGTTGTCATCTCACAAAGGAGAGCTCACATCAGCCTCAATAGTTCTCCTAGTGGCAGCAGTAACGCACCCAGAGCACACATTCCTATGGAATACCAACATACACTAAAAGATAAAAACTAGCAGAAAAGGCACTGCCCTGCCAGCACTCACATTCCCATTAATCACTGGTAAAGGAACAGACAGAAGTTAGGAGAAAATGTGCTGGTTAAGACAGAACTTTGGAAGGGTAAGTTTTCTTCTGTAAGACCAGTAACACTTAGGGAAACATATCAAACAATTCTTCTTGAAATTCTATTGGAACCCATATAAGCAGTAGTTTTGCTTTATGACATCTGAATAATCCATTTAATTAACATTAAATGTAGCCTCTTAAAATGTGTGTCTGGAAAATATATCTGCGCCATCTGCAGACTGGAATGACAACAATGAGAACACGTTTGGTACTGAGAGCAGGGTGGAGCAGGCATTCTTATGTGCTGGAACGTGACTAACACCCCACAAAAACACGTTTAATACAGGCTTCTTTGCTAGGCATACGTTGCAATCAGACACACAGCAACACTGCTTTTATAAGACAGACTTTTGAGGTTGTTATTACAGGAGATAAATGAAGGGAAACGGACACTTCCAGCTTGTAAAATAGTGCTTGCTTTTCAAAGCATTGTTTGCATTTTTCAAATCATTAAAAGGAAAGGAAACCAAATAGAGGCTAAGAACAGCTCATTTGGAATTCAACCGGATTCTCTCCCCACTGTGGAATTTCAGCCCCGTACTGGGAGAAAGGTTGGATGGGGGAGGGCATTGTGCTCCACAGCACCAGAGCAAGGCAAAGGCTCGCTCACAGAAGCTGCTGGAAAGCCGCTCTCATCCTCAGCTGCTCTTGCAGATCCAACTGCTATAAATACCACCCTACAGCTGGCGTTGTGGGAGAACAGCACGCCAGCAGGCTGCGCACCAAGCAGGAGCCAGCCGAGCCACACTGCTCCAGCGACCCGAAAAGCTGGCCCAAACCTTTCCAGAACTTCCACTGGCGTTCAGTTACCTGGCGGTGTCCTACTGCAGAAGCTGTGTGAAGCACTCGGAGTTCCGCTTAATTCTTCCCTCCTGGGTTTTTGCTTAGAGATAATACAAACCCCCCACTCCCTGCTCTCACCTGACTACATCTCCAAAAGCCGCCTTCTACAAAGGCCATTCTGACCTTCAGACACACTGCCAGCACTACGTTAAAAGAACATCATGTAGCACTGGAATCCTGGGGAGTCAGTTCTGCCAGCCTCAATTGTTTAAGAGAGTCACATCATGAAAATGTTGGATTCTTACAGCAGTTCTCATTGCACAACATAGAAAGAAAGAAAATGCAGCTTGTCACACTGAGAGGTGGCACGCTGCTGCAGTAGTTTATAGGAAGAAACACCTCTAAAGGCCCTGCTCTGTGTGTGTGGTCAGTGGGCACTAATGCTGAAGAGGGAGCATTTCACAGTTCTGCTAACCACTGACACAAAACTTCTCTAGGTTCATACTCTTATTACCTCTGTTTAGTACAGTTCTGTAACAACTCCTGAACAGCTTTCCAGAAGTCCAACTGCATTTAACACCACATGGAACAGCCTGGCCATCCCATGTCTTGCTCTAGGCTCAATATTTGTACCCCTGACACTTAAAAACCACTAATCTTCTCCTCCCACCTTCTTTAAGTCATCTTCCAAATTATTTTTCCTCAAAAAAAATACTCAAGACTTGTAACAAAATGTATGAACTGACAACACTGCAGGGAATCCAGACAGATTTATGGACAAGTAACAAAAATCCCTAGCCCTGCAAAACACAGATCTAATGTTCCAACGCAGAGTCTTTGCTTGTTGTCTGTGTGCAGCATCACCTCTGATGTTCCCAGTTCAACCTCCACTCCAATACATTTCCACAGGACACACTATGCATCTTCCCACAGAACAGCCTATTTTGATAACATCTACCTACCATGACTGCAGTGCAGGATTAACATAATGGACAAGCATTCATTTAGCTTTAACCACAGTTATGAGCATTTACAGATGGGAAAATCTGGGCGAGGCTTAAGTGACCTGCTTCCACATCAGTTTATCTTCCCAACACAACCTCAAGATGCAAGCATAAAAGAGTGGAAACATTTGAATAGAAGAAAAACAAACTGTATGCAGAAAAAGTAAACAAGACAAGCTTTAAGAACTTGAGGCTGCTTCCTGGCAGGCACAAGTCATATCGGAAATGGGCTTATTTTTGGAGACACCTAAAATTATTCATTTGCAGCAAACAGACTGAGAGTCAAAACTCAACTCTACAAAAATGAATCCTCCCACCTACTCTATACTTTCATTGAAAAATGTCTCATCTGTGGTTTTTAAGGGGAGGGAAAAAAACTTACTAGGTAAGAGAACTACAATGAACTCCCTTGCTTGCCTTTCCTACCTGTGCAGCAGCCACCACCTAAATACCCAGTGCTTTAAGATCTACATGTCCTCATGCTAGCCTAATAACTGCCAGTTTCTCACGAAGGACTTTTCTCATCAGTAGTTTAGACGGAAGATGACTTCCATAATACTAGTTCCTCAATGAAACTATATAAACTGTGCTTATAGAACAGCACTTCAGAAGAAGAAACAACTTACTATCACACAATAGGGTTTCTTCTCTGTTCAGTCTGCCTTCTCATTCAGAAGAGTCAGAAGTTAGATGAGAAAGCAAAAGATCAGCAAACGCTACTTTTTTACCTGTAGGATCAAGCTTCTTTGAAAGAGATTAATAGCTTTCAGAACCACACGGCAATAAAAAAGGCAAAATTTAACAATATTCCCTATCCATGTACCCCAGTAAAGTAATGGATGAATAACTGATCAGGCTACCTTGCTGTTAAGATCTTTCAATAGTTTTAACTTCTGTATTATTTTTCCAAACATCAGCAATTCTAGCACTGTATCTGAAATAAGTCATGCCTTACAAAGAACACCTTACAAAGCTTTTCTGTCACCAAAGATGCCTGTCTGAGAACCTAGTTGCCATCTGCCTACAGCAGCAGCTGTGACTATTGTTACTGGCAGATGGGACTGCTCCGCTGTCCCTGCTTTCACTAACCACCCAGTACCTTCAGCAGGCCACAAAAGAACTTTCCAACATCACAGAGCTACAGAGGAGACTGTCACCGAGTTCATGGCCCAAGAGGCCATTTTCAGGCCTAGCCTGAGGTTTCAGGTGCACTCACGTCTCCAGAAGTGCCTTGGCTGTGCAGGTGCATTTTACACACGCGCTGTTTGTGGCAGATCTGACTACACAGGTCTCACCTGAACTAGAGTCTGAGAACTTGGTTTCACCCTTTCACTGGCACCCACAAGCTGCAATATGTATGAGATGCTAAAACCTCTTTTCATTCATCTAGTGCACAGTCAGTTACAGAGGACATATTACAAGCAGCCTAATTCCTTATTTTCCTCCATGATTTCAGTTTTCTGCACACATACTCAGCTTTTTAAAACAAGCCATACTTTGCTTGCTATGACTACCTAAACACTGCACTGTAGCTACTAGCTTGAACTTCTGCTTCATTTCAACTTGTTCTTTATGCACTATTTATGGACAGTAGGCTTATCAAATCACACACAACCACAACACTACGAAGCTCTTCAGACACAGTTTAGCTTTTCATTTCAGTAATCTAAGGCAGCAGCTGCCAATGCTGTTTATATTTGATATATTTCTAAAAACTGATACAAGAACTACTGACACAAAATACTTTTGGACCTATAGCTCGCCTCTCAGCACACATATTATGTGGGAGGATCTTTCTCCCACTCTCCATAAAAACAGTAATTTAGGGAATGGACTGACACTAATCAATACACTGTGAATAAGATGCATTGGTGTAAACAAGTCTGAACAAAAAAGAAAAAGTGAAAAAGCAGGAGTTAAAGATAAAACACATCCAAACAAAATAAGCTGACATCCAGTGGTTCAAGATCTGTTATTGAAACCTCATTTGAGAAAGCCACTATTGAGTTTAACCTCAAGCATGCTAAACTATCTATCCGGTAAATAAATGAAAATACAAAAACAAAGATAACCTTCCAAATTTAAAGACTGACAAAAAGAAATACAATCATCTCACAGAAAAAGATACACTGCATTAGAGTTATTCTAGAAGCTTCACTCTGTTTCAATATGATGTGGGATTTCATCAACAAAATACCACCACAAAAGCAGCTTGGAAGTCTGATATCAAGTTTCATTTGAAAATATTCTATAACAGAATGTGAAACAAACAATACATTACACAGTGTAAGGACTGCTGGCATTTACTCCCCAGGGAGTTAATTATCAATATGAGAAGTCTTCAGAGCCCATTAACTTCTCCCTCCAGGCATATACATCCCTCACCAGGAGCCCCAGCACTGCTGACTAAACTAGGGGCAGTGCTGTGAACACAGCTATGCTGTGTCTAGGCCTGGGTGGGTATGGGCACATGCGACTTACGGGCCCACATCAGCACCTGCCAGCAACCTCTGCACAAGGGACAGTACAGATGTGCCCTTCAGAACACAACACCAAATGGAAACAGAGCATTCAGGGCAGCTGAACCTGCCTGCATACTGAGTGCTTTTAAATACAAGTTTTATTTTTTCCTAAGGTCCAAAACATTAATAATAAAAAGTAAAGATGCTATTTCTTACAAGAGTTCCACTCGATTAACGTTTCTTTGGTTTTGTTTTGATTTAACAATTTGATGGTGTCATTACCTCATCTTCGGAAATCATTTTGCATTCCCTGATTAACTTCTTAAGGAGTAGGATTCCGCAGTTCCTAACATCTCCTGTCTTTAGGAATTCCTCTGTTGTCCTCCATTATACCCCAGTTCTCCCATTTCCACTGCAGAACTTCTGGCAGTATGATTCAAACGGATACCATCTGCAATCTGATACGATCTGAGCAGCGCAGGCGCTCTGCCAAAATACCAGCCCCTTAATGCAGTCAGCACATGTGACTTCAGCTGGACTGCAGAACTTCTTTTCTGCAATATACATTTCAGAAACAGACTTTGTGATGCACTCCGACAATTCTTTAAGTGCAAGATATTACTGCAGATTACTGCCTTCTGCAACCATAAAGCAAAACAAGCAATTTAAAATACTAGACAAAACAAATAAACGGAATGTGTCAAGTACTGATTTCAAAATTTCCATGTACTGTATAATTCAGACAGAAAAACAAGAAGTCCTGACAGCTCACAGAAAGAGCACTTCTTGCAGGAGCCCTACTGTATGCACTACATTCAGCTTTAGTTACTTTTGCATATTTCATTAGTTCAATTGTTGGGCCACAATCCAACAGATTCCCCTTTACTTTCACACTGCAGCATCAGATATGGAAGTCAGATGCAGTAATGTCACTTCAGGTAGCCAGCTGTTAGCCAACAAGTAGTTCAATAGCGTAACTGAGAGGCTGCAACGACTGAGGGATCATGACAAAGCCAGAAAGAACACACGACAGCAATAGGAACAGTACTTATGCCCCTAAATCTAATGTGCAGCCTAGAAGCACATCAGATGGATTCCAGCTTGAAGTTATTTGCATCAGACAGCTTCTTAAGAGATAGTTTGAGGAGAAGATTTCTGCTCAAGTTTTTCCAATGCCTTTTTCATTTTTTTTTTTTTAATCACATGAATCTTTTCTCTTCATTGAAGAAAAGAACTGTCTATAGCTGTCTTGTACATTTCTCAAGGAGGGCAATACAGGGAAATACACCCCACAGTCTGTAGGAATGTGTAGCTATTGAAACCGATGGTTCCCTTCCCACAGCCTGTAGCAGCCCCCGATGACTTAACCTGACCATCTGTCATATCACCCATCTTGTATCACAGCCATAAGACTCAAATAGAAGGCTACAGATTAAACATTTCCAAAACATAAAACATAGCAAAAGCTGTAAATAAATTTCCAACTACATCAATCATGAAGTATTTTTCTCCTTTTGAAAGCTGATGCAGTTTCTTGAAAACTCAAAGATCTCTGTAGTGCAGCTCTAGCATTCAGAAACAGAACTGGTGTTTTTGCCTTCACCAAATTCTATACAAGTCGGCAGACTGACTGACAGATTCCCTGGTCACCCCTGTCACTGTACCACAAACAGTTTCCACAGGCTCCTGGAGTTCAACAATCATAAGCTTCTAAAATTACTGCTGTCACATCATGACAACAATAAGAAAGCCTATTACAGTAGCACCCAGCAGTGCTGCTGTAGCTCAGAGCTTGGCGGCATCACCTTAATAAATGCCATCGAATGGAGTCTACAGTTCGTCCCTTCTACACTGCTCTGGTCTGAAAGTTGGCAAGCAATGTTTGGAATCAAGGACCTGTTTCTACAGAAGATGACTTTAAATACTTCCTTCCCCTCATTTTAAATGGAAACTTTAAAATCAAACTAAAAAATTGTTTCTTCAGACAATATTCCAGATAAGATCTGAAGATAAGAATTTATTGCACGGAGAAGCACGGTGTCTCCTCGGCATGTTGCCGCTCCTTGAATGAAACCACGAACACTGCACTTGATTTAACTGAGACCACAACCAGATCCCATTGCAGAAGTGGGATGAAGCACAGCCTCAGCTAAAAACAAAACAAACAAACAAAAAAAAACTACAGGGGGAAGCCTGTATGCAACCTCCTTTTTATTAAAAGGAGCAAGCAAATACTCAAGTAATCAGACACAGAATTAACTCTACTCTTGGAATGTTAATTCCTTGAGGTACAGGCAATAAGACATCATTTGATTAACTAAAAATAAATAAAACTACTGTAAGAAGAGTTGTTCATAGGTATAGCTCTTAGTCTACGCCTGACTCTGCAGAAGATGGTATCAGTACTGCATTGACCTCCACAAGCACGTAGAAATCAATCAATGCTGTGTCCACGTTCAGTTTCCCAGAGATGAGTCTCGTCCAAATTTGGCTTACAGTAATTATTTAATAACCCTAACATTTCTAATTGGTTAGAAAATAAATCTTTTATTTTGTCATCTAGACTAGAAAGGATAAAACTTGACATTGTTTTCTCCTCCGGTTTCTCACTCAAATTATGTTGCTACACAAAAGGAGAGACTGCCAAACAAGCACACCAGGAAGCAAAGTACCAGACCCAAGCAGGAGTCACACTACAAGAATTGTAATGGTGGCCTACAACATATCCACATGATATTCCAACATACTGATGTTAACCAAAATGTTTTCACCTGGGTATCCTAACCTCTCTGCAGAACGCCTAACTCACCACAAGCAGACACCATAAGTAACTGCATCAAAACTGAGATGTTTGTGACTTAGACTTTCTAGTCAATTTCAGAGATAATTCAGTTTGCAATGACAGCATCAGAAGAGAAGGTTCCCTAAAAGGTTAATTCTAGATGATGTAATGCACACAGTAATGAGTTTAGTCTGATAAAAAGAAGAGGATTAAGCAGGAAGGGAGAGCAGAGACTACCTTACGTGATAAAACAAACTTACTGGTTGAGTTGCCTTGCATCTGGATGATGCATTTGGATTCTTTGCTGGTTTCTCGGGAGTTGAAGGGCCGGACCCGAACAGCCACCTTCACAGAAGCCCCCGACATTCTGGCTGCTCCTTGTACAGTCGAGAAATTAAAACTGAAGGGGTAAGAATGCTTCAAGTCAACCTTCTTGCTGGCGTTTCCTAAAAAGAAAAATGTAATTTAGTTATTTACAACTATTGCATTCAGAATGCTGATTAAAAAAATGAGTTGTACAAAGTTGTTTGACAATGTCAGCTCCCTCCCTGCAAACACCCTCCCCATGCAACAAGCTGCCACAAGCTGCCACTTCAAAAACAGAACTGGAAAGACACTCAACAGCAACTGCATACCATCTCCCTGTTCAAAAGTTTCTGCCATTCAGTGCAGTTCTTTTCAAGTGTATAAGCAGATTTGTTTTCATTACTTGGTTTTCTTCCCAGAAAGAAAGGATACTAATACCTAGAAGATCCAGTTGCAACATGTGTCAGGCTTAACCTAACATAGATAATTTTAGCACTAAAGAAGCAGCTGCTTAGATTTCAGAATGAGCTAGCTGCCATATACCACATATCTGCGTTCTCTAGCTGTCAGCCCTTGCTGCCACAATGCATTAGCAATAATAGTAAAACTGACACAAGTGTGATGAGCCATCCCATGCTGGCTCTTGCTGTGTTCCATTCCAGACAAGAGGGTGCAGCCAACAACCTTAAAGAACCCTTTACACTCTCGGGAAACTCCTCTTCCCAGAAGAAATAAAGAACTCATTAACCACTTGTATATCTAGTGATTAAAGGCCACACTATTCCATAGGGATGAAGAGGACTCAAAAACCATTGCCTTCAGGGCAAATATTACTACCTGTATCTTCTGCAAATGTTCACCAGTGAGCTCATCTTCATTCACCTTCAAAACTCCTGTTCACTTCCTACTTTCCACACCTCAACGACAGAGGACTTGGGTAGGCAGGGAAGTACCCACCACACCCACAACCCGAACCTCCAGGCAGGCCCATCTGATGCCGTATTGCACTGCAGAGATAATAAAGTTTGGTTCAACTGCATTGCACCCAACCAACCCTTCCCATCAGGAAGAACATCTTCCATCTGATCTACAACTAAGAAGCTCAACTTATAGCCACAGGACACAGTCAGTACTGCAGTTTAAGGCTCAGGAACCAGTAAGATAGATCTGAAGAAGAAGCCATCAAGGCCCAGTTGAAAGCAAAGCCACCATCATGGCTAGGGAAGTCTCCATGCCACAGACCAGAACCTGGAAAGCTATGCTGGGAAGACACATGGTGGGTTCACTCTTGCATTCCAAAGGCTTGCCATGGCCCTGCTGAAGAAAGGACTTGGGGACAAAGTGAACCTTGGGCCTCACTCAGAAGAGAAACATGAACCTGGGTTCACGTTGGCAGAACTCTACCCTGCACAAGGCAGCATGCATGGCCTTGAAAACTCAAAGGCCTCCTTACGCTTGGCTATATTCCACACATCCCGAGCCATGCTCATTTCAGGGCTGTAATCACAATGCTCCAAGATTACAAAATGTACCAGCTGATCAAAAGCAGAAGCATTTCAGCTGTAAGGTTCTATTGCTTATAAAAATACTGACACATGCTTAATTCCAGCTATGACACATCTTCACACAGGAAGAGATTTTAAGAAAACCGCATTACTTCATTAATGCCATCGCATGGGGAAGACGGAAATTCAATTACTCCACCGAGCAGAAGCAGCAATGGAGAGCATTCCTCACGCCAGCAGGTACCTGAGGGACTTCTGCAGACTACAAGGTGAGGAACGGCCGTAGGAACAACCCCCGGAATTCCAACGTGATACCGCAAAGCGGTAGAATAACTAGTCCTGAGACAGCCACGCAGTCAACTCCAGCTATTAAAATTCTGTACTAGTAGCAGGTGAAATTTCAGTAAAAACTTAAATACAGACTACAGCAAAAAGCTAATGGGAAGGAATTAGCATGATTTGAGAAGTTTAAAGGAGATGATGTGACTGTTTTACAGAGGTTTTTTACAACACAGTCTGTCAAAGTTGAACCTCTACAACAACCTTCTCCTGAGCACCTATGGAGGGGAAATTGTGCTCCCCCTTCCTAAGATGACCCCTGCGTAAGCACCTGTGCCCTCACAGGAAGCTCAGCGGCAGACTAATCTGGGCATGTCCCAGCAGTATTATTCAACTGACCCTGAGCATCACGGCCAGAGAACAGGAACAGCACTGCACACAGCCAGCTCGGCATTCTGTTTCTAAAATACAATTTTAGAATTCTATCAGATGCAAAATCTCTGTTATTAACCAGTTCACAGTGCTATGATCTAGTTCGCGGGTTTACTTTGCCAGCCTGTGGAAAAAGACGAGAATGTGGAGTTTTCACAGGGTGTGGTACATCACGGGACAGCAAAGCAGAACCAGCAACCGATGCCACAGGCTCCTCAGGACGCAGATTATGAAATCCCACCTGACTGCCTTAGTGGTTCACAGCTTTCTTTCACCCATCTACCAATATTAATGTGAAGTCCATAATTTTGCCAACTAGCTACAAGGATCAATAAACGAAGGCAAGGGCATTAATGAAGAGACGTAAAAACAACACAAACAATGTTCCTATAATACTGTTTAATACATTTGCAGAGTTTATCTTCCCTTCATACTGAGCAGTCCCACATACAAACAATTTTTTTTTTCCCCACAGAAATACCTCTAAGAGTACTACTTTAATTTCCACAGTTAACCAGTATATATAGGAAGCTGGAAAATGGATGATGGAGTGGGAGAACCATCTACTTTTTAAAATATTTTGAGCACCTCTGCACCAAGTCTTTGTTCTGCCTGTTCCCAGAAACACCCAAGTGCTGCAGGCAGCTACTTCTTAAACAGAAAGTATTTACAACCAAGTGCAAAAGGACCTGCTCCTGATAAATGCAGGGTCCATGAGATATGCTTCAGGGGAGTTGTATCCACTGGAGAAGTCTGAAACCTTCAGGACATCCTTATCAATTTAACTACAGAGAAAAAAAAAAAAATCAGGTTGTAAATAAGACAGCATATGAAGTTATGCCTCCCACTTTTT
>VXAV01006894.1:466205-479172 GCA_013399715.1 Alectura lathami | reverse complement strand
GGGCGGGGCTGTCGCCGCCTCAGGGCGGTGCGTGGAGGGAACCTGCCGGGCCCAGGCCCTGGCAGGGGCACAGGGAGCCGCGGGGCCGGGGCAGGGCCCACCTTTACCCCCGCTGTAACGTTTCCTGAGCAGCCTGAGGTATTTTTTCTAGATCGCATCGTTTTTTAAGGAAGTGGTTAAATAGTGGTGGATAAGCTCGCACAGTTAAAGCGATTTTGTGTGTATTCTTATAGGGGGAAAAAAAAAAAAATCTGTGGCAATGACTTCAGAGCCAAGCTTTTCCTCAGTAGCAGTTTGATTATCTCCATTAAACATAAGGCTGTTTCTAATCTCACTGGAATTCTTAAGCAAACGATTTTACATGAAATACCTTAATGAGTTATCTTTCATATGCACACCACAACGCACAAGTCAGATTTAAACGCTGAGAACATTTGGTGCCTGAGATTCCTGGCTTCAGAGCAAGGTTTATTTTCGTCCACAGGCTCCTGGCTGCTCGTTGCCACCGCTGCTGCCCTCGCGCTCACGTCACGCTCAGGCTTCAGGGGGACGAGGTGCTGCTTTCTGCTGGGGGAGCGGTGACTGCCCCCATGCCAGGCCCGTGACCAGGTGAGGCTGTCAGCTGCACAAACACCTAACACTGCCTTGCTGAACAGTTCCTGGAGGGAAATGCTGCTGCAGAAACAGGCAAGTAGACAGGGAGGGATCGTACATACTAGAAAATACCATTCTTTGAACTTCAGAAGACTTGCTATTGATGGAACATTAGATTGAGTAGTGTCATTAACGCAGTGCAACTGCACTAACCAACTAGGGTTGTGCTGGATTCAGTCAGTTACTTCTCTGACTAAAAGAGACAATCCTGAAAGCCTCTACAAGCTGTCAAAATAGTGGGTAACGCTCCATGGTAATAGGCAAAGTGATTAATTTTGCATCAGCAATGTTTGTATCCCGTCTCTTAGGAACAATAGTACCTGCATCACTTGCTTGTAGCTAAGTTTTGGGAGTACTTGCATAGCATAAGGCCAGCGTGTTAGGTCTTAGGCTGATTGCTTACAGTGTCTTAGAAAATCTGCTAGAACTGTTCAGAGAAAATCTAGTTCCTTGTCGAGAATGAAAACCATAAAGGGCAAATAACACAGGCAGTATAGAATCTCGGAGGAAGCTCCCTGCAAACGTAGGCAGAGGAAAACCATTCTAAATACCATGCTATTTAGTTGAAAGTTGAAATATTAAGGCAGCCCTCAGCTACCTGCTTGCGCTACACAGTTATACCTGAAAAAAGAAAGCAAGCAGCATTCATTCCTTACATTTATCAGCACAAACAAATGTGGTTGGTTACTCAGATCAATGAGATATGCTACGTACAGTTGGAAAGTCTGCTGAAACACAGTGCAGAGGGCAGGCTTCAGCTAAGCAGTAAGGAAAAGGAAGGCCACTACGTTGTAGCTCGGTGCTCTGGGGCTGGTTGGAGTCCATCTGTTGCTGGCTGAAGCAGCACTGTCATCCTGCTATTCAGATCATTGCTGCCAGCAGCAAGCAGTTGTCTCAGATGTAAATTTTGCTATTACCTAAGTGTAAATTGCGCTATAATAGAATCAATTGCACTGAACTGTATTGCTATCAGCATCAGAACTTGCCCCAGTAATTTCTCTAATCACATCTTTACTTGCCCTGTAGTTACAAGCAATGTAATCTTGTAACTTGAAATTCTCCAAGAAAAACACATTTTGTAACATTTATGTAAGTTAGCCCTTACTGTGATGAGCAATTCACTGCTCAGAGTTGCTCACATTCTGCAGGTACATGTAAATACCAGTTGATAACTGGTCTTGGACATTTTCCGTGCTCCCAATATTAAGTCTCCTTGCCTTACTGTAATAAGGTTACAGTTTGATTGAAGATCAATGACATGTTAGCTTGCAAAGGGGGGAAAGAAAAAGTGTAAGAATTAGCAGGCTGCATTTAATTAAGTAAAAACTAAGAATTGCCTGGAAGCTGATAAGCTTTAGAGGGAGATTTATTCTTAAACTAATGCTAACTTCAGCTTTCCCTTTCAGACACCAAAATGCCCACTACCCACTGGAATTTGGGCTCTTGATCCCTTCTTGTACCCAGAAGATGGCAATGGTATTTTCCATTGCTCTTATTAAAATGCATTTAATCATTCCGCCCTTGAATGCGGAATTTGAAAGAGTGTTTGCCTAAATGCATACCTTTTAAATATTTCATATGAATTCTCCAGATAAAATTGTTTTAGCTACTTAATGTTATCCTTCATCTCTTCTGTAAATCTGCATTGATACATTTTGTATCAATGATACAAATTGGATAGAATGTATTCCATAGTTCGAAATCCAGAAACAGTTGAATAAGGCACTTGGTTACTTATATTCCTCAGGTCAAAATCCAGCATGATAGTAGAATAACTACTAATTTCAGATTCTGAAGGACATTGTCTTGAAAATATATCCTATGTCATATCTTAATATTTTTAAATCTTCCTGTCAGACAAGATTAAGAGAAATATCCTGAATTTGTTCAAACAAGCCTTTCAGCTGATACAATGGCACATACATTATTAGTATACTAAAACCCCTGACTTTATAGTTAAGAGCTAATTTCATACTGATATTTTTGTAGAATATTTGTACTTACAGGCATCTTTAATATTAGTTGTAGCACCTGAAATGCAAAATACAGAACAGAATAGCAGACCTCAAACTCTGTTCAGGATACTGGAGTCTTTTTTTTTTTTTTCCTGCTTGTATTCTTCTCACTTTATAAGACTGGACTGCTTACGGTTGCTGCAGTATCCTTATTCACAAGAGGCAGTGTTTTGTCTAATTCTTAATAGCTGAAAAAAATCCTAAGAAAGCATTTCTTCCATCTTCTCATCTGTAATCTGTCAAGCTGACGACATAACTTGTACAGAAAAATCAAGCCATGATGTAAAACCACAGCAGGTTTAGTCATCCTCCACTGGAAACAGGTAAACATTGTGGAACAGTTGTCCTCCATCAAATAAAGTGTAAATTCTGGAGTGGTTCTAAAGACTGCATGCTACAATCCTCAAAAATGAGGTGATAGTGGAATATTCAGGAGTTGCTCTTTTTGCAAAAAATCATTACCTCTGTTAAAAAAGAAGAAACCTCTCAAAAGGTATAGGTTGTTGCAGACACCCATAATAGGCTTAAAAACCGTGATGGGTTTGGTTGGTGAATGACAATTTGAAGATGAAAGCACAGCTGGCTTTGTTCTGCAGCTTTTGGAAGGGAAGAGGAAGATATGAATTTGTGGAAGGGGTGTGGATTAAGGAACAAAACAACCATAAAACAAACTTCTCTGTTCCAGCAGGCCATGTAGGCGCAAACTTTGGAGCATTCCCCTCATCCCCGGAAAATAAAATTAAGAAAATGACCATTTAACTTATAACTACGTACCCATCACAAAGGTCAGCACTGGATTATACGCAACCTCCCCAGACTTCCCCTGACGCCTTGTCACCAGCTGTCAGGTGGCTGTGAACATGTACAAGATTCACTCGCTTGGGAAAACTCGTTAGCTGGAAGTACTACTAGTGCCTGTGTTCACAGAAGTTTTTCCCATGAAATTCTCTCTCATCTCTAGGCCCTAAATCACAATCAGAAAACATGAAAAAAGCCACCCAATCGTTTGTATGTTTTCTGCTTCCACTGACTCAAAGGAATGATGGACAAAGGAAACACTGTGTGAGTGTGTATCATCTATCATCATTTATTGTAGTTCAAGAGTCAGGAACTGAACAGAGGAACACAGCGAAAAACAAATAAAAGAAAAACAACCTTTTTTTTACAGACTTAATTTTAAAACACTGTGGTTTCAAATCCTTTTTAAAAAGGAAATTCAAGTATCATAAGCAGGGGGCAGTAATACAAAAATGTTTGTGAATATTTTTAATTATTAAAAAAAAAAAGTAGTAATTCTACATTTCCTGCACCCTTTTGCTTTGGTAAGGCCAAGCCATGGATACAAATTGGTAAGCAACATAAAAAAAATGACCCCTGCCCCCAAACTGCAGCCTTAGAATAAAAGGATCTGCTCTCTGCGGACAAGCTCTAACAGTTCAGAACTGTCATTTAGCATATATTATATCTGCAGCGTTAAAAGAATGGATTTTGTTTTTTTAAAAAGTCACTGAAATCCTGGTATTCCCAAGCATTTAATTCTTGGCAACTGTTGTAACATATCTCTATGTCAAGGCTTTTCAAAAATACCAGAGCATCTAGGTCAGCATAGAGGGACATCTCAGATAACAGAACTTAAAATTCATGTGTCAGATCTTTGCCTTTTTGTAGGTATCCTCATGTCTTCTAACACCAATTAAAAAACAAATGTGTGAATATGTAGAATATAAAAATACGATCCCGAGATTAACACTTTGTTGCAGGCACAGTTATCGCACAGAATATGTTCTTTTGAGGGCAGGGGAATTATTTTGTTTCTTCACAGGGACTTTTTTTTTTTTTGCATTAAAAAAAAAAAAGACAGCAGTGCAGGTTTGATGGGTGGAAGAGGAAGAAGGGAGGGAAAGAGGAAAAAGTTACTTTAGCAGCAAAATGTCCACGGTTCTAACCACAATCAAATTAACGGATATCCGGCTGTAAAAAATAAGGTTGAAGGGATGCTGCCCTGATCCATTCATCTTGCTAAAATAATTCAGCTGTAAAAACTCCAAAACGTGACATACTGAAGGACAGTTTTGTAACATAAGCAACTTCCTAATTTGTCCTCCATGTTATTGACCATCATTATCACTTAAATATATGTACAAGATTTAAGCTGCTTTTCTTCTCATCCACATGCTTCTGGGCACTGCTGCAAGTCAGTGCCAGTGGGCGTGTAATCCCATCAATAGCTTTCCAAGTGTGTCTGCCCCACCATCCGCAGAACAGCCCATGCCCTGCTCTTCCTGTTGGTGTTGGCGTGCGCTGCAAGGGAACTTCTAATGGTCAGCATTCTGCTTGTCTCTCATCCAGGCCTGGATTTGCTCTTTAAGTTCTGGCACTAACAATGTAAAGAAGAGGGGAAAAAAAGAAAACTGAATAACTTGGCAGTAACACTACTATAAGAAAGCTTCTTACTGCTACACAACTACTAGCAATGCCTTTTCTAGAACCCGATCAGAAAAATCTATTGCTGTTTTCTTCTGTCATAGTATTTTCTCCACGGCTTTGAGTAAATCTATGACTCGTTTACCTCTCCTAACAATGCTCATTAGCCCAGTAGTTATGAAGACATTATGAAGTTACGTTTCTTTTCAGAAAAAGGGAGAACAGTGAATGAAGTCTTCTGCAAAGTTGAGATTAAAGAACCGTTGGTGCTACTGAGGCCTCAGCGCCATCTCCTGAAAGCGTACGGAACAGAAAGTACACCTGGACTGCTTCTCCCAGTTCAACAGTTCCATCAGTAACTAAAAGCAAGGATACCTGGTTCCAGCATATTTTCTGTCAACGTCTGACGATTGAAAGGATCAGTGGAAGAGTTCAACAGATGCCTCAGGATGATTGACCTGTCCATGATAGTTCCAGATGGCAGCCTCACAGGATCAGTCATCAGAGTGTCCATGAGTGGATCTGAGGACACGAGTGGATCGGTCATCGCACTGCAAACAATAGAGGGAGCCTCCACCTGCCCACAGAACCACTGCACAGAACTGATACTCAGAGTGCCCAGTCAGGTGTATTGCTGAAGTTACAGCAAACAGGTAACAGGAGCAGCAACTTCAAATGAGCAGTGGACTTAGCCCCAGTTCAGAAAGAGAAAAACAGTACAAAGGCTAAACATTAGCCATTTTCACCATATTTCAGATTTTTTTTTTCCTCGTTTTAAAGAACATGCAATGAAGGTAACGCTTGGACTGGACAGCGCAGCTCCATAAACACATTTTCTACTAATTGAATATATATTAGTTAGAAGCAGAATAAGAAAAATTCCTCTTGGCCTAACAATTCAGTATTTAGAAAAATCAACTTGCCTCTGAATTCATCCGGAGCATCGCTGTAATCAATTTCCGCACGGGCATTCTTGGCAACAATCTCCTCCACTTTCTCTGCCAGTAGTTTGAATTTTTCTATTGCTATGGTTGACTTGATTCCAGCCTTTCTCATCTTTGATATGACCTCCTCAAAGAGCTCTTTGCTGTAGGACCTCTACAAGCAAAGCATAAAACTTTGCTGAGCTGTAGTATCCTAATATGCCATAAAAATTCTACAGACCTTTTAATGCTTTTCTAAAATTCAGAAGAAGGGATCAATGAAACCTCAGCTATACATCAGACAGAAAAGTCACATTTACAGAACACTTCATCTAGCACAAAAAAGCCAAGTTTGGTGTATACTTCTGCTTTTGTACTGGTCATCACTGCTGTAGAACTGCTCGGGACCAAAAAAAACCAGACAATACCAACTAATCAAAATGGTTGAGGCATTCGCAGAGGCTGAGTATAGTTATTAGAACTGCTCCTTAGATGCGACATGTCTTGTCACTCCTGTCTGTGTTCTTGTTCTCACAAGTCTCAGCCGAAAACATTGCGTACGTTTTTTTTTATACCCTAGTTCTCCAAACATTGTACATGAAGGCAGCAAAAGAAATGCTCTCTACACCGGCAGAAATACCCTCTAAGCACTTCTTGCGGATCTTCAGGATTATTAACATCCCACTTCATCCTGGCTGTAAGAAAATACCACAATAAAGTAAGACTGATGCAACAGCTTTCAGGATTTAACATTTCAGGAGTACTACAGGGGTAATGTATCTGGTCACTCTCCACTGAAAGCTACTCTAGGAAGTCCGCTACTGTTCCCTCAAGATGATGTACTGGACAGATTACTTGAAAGGAAAAAAAAAAAACAAAAACTTTTGTGGAACTCCAGTGTTCAGAGTACAGCAATTTATTAACCTCTCTCTAAAAAAATAAGAAATAATAATTAAAAAAATCAGACCCTTGAGTTGTCTGCCATACAGAGCAGAAGCAGTGTACACAAGTGTTTCACTGTGGTTGGTATTCTTCTCCCACATAGGAGGAAACTAATGAATTGCCATACACTGGTGAAAGCACAGCACACTATCTCAGTATCACTTGATTTACGTTCATGTACTTGGAAAAATCACAAGGCAAGCCCCCACTTAAAACAGCTTGAAAAAAACCAGCCAGAAGTAGGTGATTATCCAGCCCACCCATGGCATAACTGAACAGTGAAACACACTTTCAAAGGAAAATGATGAGATGCAAGCTAACCGACACCACGCAGTTTGCTCAATACTGATGATTTCTTGCGTTCTCTGATAACGTGCAATGCAATGCTAGAAGAAAGTGATACCTCCTCCTAATGTGAAAAACAACCTTGCTGCCAAACTAGTAAGGCAACTCCTTCAAGCACCCAATGCCTGCTTGCCAGCTGGTGCAGCGTGCTGCAGGAACTGCCTGCTGCTCACAGCTTCACAGCTTCGTAGTACAGCATCCAGAGACCCACTGCATCTCCTGTGGTTTCAGCTGAGACAAACATTGCTTTCATCCAAATAAATAATTAAAAAACAGGCAAGGACTTCTGAAAGCTGCTTATGTTCTAAAGACACCATTTGCTTTTAACTTCACAATGCCATGTTTTGATAGCCTTTTAATAGTCTAGACAATGTTCTTTTAATAAAAATTGTTATTTACACTGCAGTGCAAGGCTGAGTTAGATGACAAAATGTAACACAGTGGGTCTCACCGGTTTCTCTTTTCTTTGGGAAATTTCAAGTGTTCAACACAGCCCTACTTCCCTCATCTACATTCTCTGGCTCCAAGAAATACCATTCACTACTTAGGACACACGGTGCCCACTCCAGCTCCTTACTAGTCCACAAAGGAGACCAGAATTATGGCAATATGCCCAGGGCTTTGTAAATGTTTTCAAATACGTGCTAGGATTTGAAATGGAAGACATATCAAAATGTTTTAATGTTTTTGAGAGATCCTGCCATGATCAAGCAACTTGTTAAAAAATTATTATTTAAAATAGTAGTAGTAGTTAAACAATTGTGCATTTTCTCAATGTTTCTTCCCTTTCATTGACAGTTTCCAAGATACTATTCAATTCCCCCACTTTTCATGAAGGGCCACTTGTTTACTTAAGCTTCATTCCTGTTCCCACACCAGCAGGCTTTCTTTTAAATCCTTAAACCACTGCTGTGCATGTTGCTGTAGCTAGCGCTGATGAATGAGTGATGGACAACATTGTCACTTTCATACACGTATACTGAACAGCATAAAAAACCCACTGCATGCTCATTACATGCACTCACAAAGTTGGTTTCAGGAATGTTACCTGCCTGAAATTATCATAACTTAATTACAGAAACAATGATGAGTTACCTCTGATCTCTATGATTCTATGATACCTCTCCTTCACCAAACACACAAACGCAGCGTTATCTATTGTACCACTCAAATTTCAGGTGGATAATGCTGTTTTTTCTTCTAGATTTTGAAAAGTTTTTATTATAAACATATGCAGGGACAGATGCAATTCAGTAGTTTAACTGACATATCAACTTTACAAGAACACAGAGGTGAGCAGTAGCTTATCTATCTTGAGAATTAACATTGATAACACTGCTCTGAAAACTACCATTCAGAAAGCGTGTGGAGAGGGCAAAGGTGTCCTAATGGTCTCACATGTGCTCGATTTTGTCAGTTTACGATGCAGCCATTCAGTGAAGCGAGATAGAAGGGAATACAAGTTGGAAACAGTCTAGAGAATGGATTTTGGATTTTTAAAAAGGACTCTTATCCTCAGCCTCAGCTCTACCTATTTTGTGTGTTCTTGATGAGGAAGCAGAAGTGGGGAGTCAGAACTCATCACATGCTTCAGTTTTCCTACTTGCCAGGTCAGGTCCAGGTACTTTTGCTGCTTTACAATGGGGCTGTAGCTAATAAGCAACTAATGCTCAGGAAATTTCCTGTGTGCATGAAGTGCTATGGAAGTTTGCGTCTCTATATGTTTGGAAAACACTTTGAAAATACACCAATCTACCAAGACCAGAGAGAATATAAACAGAGACGATTTGCAAAGAAAATAAGTTGCAAACACATATGATGGAAACTGGGTGGCAGCACGCAAGTAAAATCAAACTCTTCTAAAGTATTCTGCGAAGCCCTGTTAGTCCACAATGCTATCGCACTTTCCCCCCTCATCTTTTTGGAGCTCACCTGATCATCAGCAATTGCCTTAGCAAAACGAGCACAATCTAGCTGTAGATAAATATCAGTCAGTTGGTCCAACAGCTTCTTTGGTTCAAACCCATATTTCTCAGGGTTTTCAACTTTTAGGTCACGGCACTTTGGGCCACATAGTTGCTGCAAGTTGAAGTTCAACATAGCAGCCAGTCGCGGTCCAAGTTCCTACAAGACCAAAAACACAGGTCATAGCACAGGGGCAGCAATAAAGCAGATCATCACTAGATATGCATATAGCAAGATCAGGAATTATTAACCAATACAATTATCTTGTATGCTTGCAGGAAGTGTTTTTTCTTAATGTATGCTTTAAAAAAAAAAAAGTATGCAAAGAACTGTCTAGAAGGATCACACCATCTCAGTGACTCAAATAATACCCTTAACATCAAATAACTTCAAGAGCAACTAGATTTCAATGCAGTTGGAGTCAGAGAAAGAGGAGAAGGGAGAAAAAGGCCAACAAACACTTCCAAGACGCTATCCAGTAGCAGAGATGTTAGGGACGCTAGAAACTAAGTGAAATCTGAGCAGGACTTACAGGTCTGAGAAAAGGCTTTTGAACCTGCTTGGTAAGGATATGGAACATATCAACAGTCTCTGTTGCCAGGGCAAGATATGAACGAGAGACACGCTCATCCTGAGCCAGCTGCGACTGCCGAGCCTGTTGCTGATCCTAGAAAATAAATATTCAGTGCTTACAAGGTAAAGTCCACAGAATTTCTTTCCTCATCACCATTCAGAAATCAAAACCTTAACAGCCACAATACCAGTATGATCTAGGCAGGCAAAAGCACACGCTGCAATGCAAACCCACGTGATAAATTTTTAACTTACAACACAGCTTACTGTTATTACCTATTACTAAAGGAAAGGCTGCGCTAACTTTCCACAATTCTGCAATGCTAGAAATGAATAGAAATAGTATCACAAGACTCCAATTTTAGCAAGTATCTGGAACTGCTCCTTAAAGCTACAGGACCAGGTTACATTTCCTTTCCATCCAAATGCCAATACTTCTAAAGCAGCTTGGAATCTGAGAGGCAAGTGAGGTTCTTCCTCATTTATGTACCACCATAAGTAAACACGTAACACTGGAACAATCTGTAGATTATGTACCAGCTCATTTTGCCACTACAGTAATGGCTTTACCTCGCTAGCAGGCATCAGCAGGAACAAGGGCTTCAGAAGAACAAACCAGAATATATTTAACAAACAAGATCTTAAACATTTTTTCTTTACAGTTTTTTTCTTTTTAAAATCAATAACCTTAAAATAGAAATCCCTGACAGTGGTGGATCAACACACACAGTTATTGTTTACTCTAAGGTTTGAGGTGCAGTGCTCTAATGGTCTGCACCAAATCTACACAGGATCAATGCATTAACAAAATAAAAGCATCATTTTCTTGAAGTCAATTCAACTTGCGAGCATCTTCAAAACCTCCTTCAAAAAGGTTCAAGTCTTAATTTCTCCATTTAGGATTTTAAGTGCATAGCAATTTAAAACTTCATACTATTTCCACTTCACAAAGCACTCTTTGCTAGCCACAACATAACTACGCAGAAGGATGTTTCTTTGCAGAATGTCATCCAGAGTGACCACAGCCATACTGGCAGCAAGAAAAAGCATTGAGAACTGCTTCTCATGAACAGCTCTTTGGTGCTGCCCCTGATTAAAAAAATTTAAAAATGGTCTTGTATTAAAAAATTAAAAATAAGTAAAGGGCACTTGGAAAAACAGCTCTGTTCACCCTGGGCAGCAGGTCCCATTGTTCTTTATTCTTCATCTCCTCTTGCACTTCATGGATACGTTTTAGGGATTCCAGACTCTCATCCAGCAAGAAAGTTGTGTCATTAATCAGCATGTTGATGTAGCGAACAAACTGCTTCCCAGAGCTGAAAACATTGAAACACAGTTATCACTGCAGAGCAGACGGGTGTGCAAGGGCAGCCTGCAACCCCAGCAACACACCTGCTGCACTGTATATTCCGAACAATGACCCCATTCCCCAAGCCAAGTTGGTTGTGGTGTCCAGAGCTCAGCGTTTAGAAACACTCCAGTTCTACTGGAAGGAGCTGTCATTCAGAACACAACGGAAAGCAGCATCACCCATTCCCAATGGTAATGGCCTCCTCAGCAGTTTGCATGGCAGTAAGCAGCATCACACACAATTTCCTACTCACTTGAACTCTTCCATAAATGTACCATGGTGAGCTATATTCTGCCAGAGGCTTTTGAAGATGGTGCTGATGTGGTAGCGGATCGTAAACTTGTCATAGAACTCACTAGTCGCTCCAGTATGTTCAACATCTGAAAAAGAAAACGGATCCCAGAACTGAAATCAAAACTCCTTCCCACCAGGATTCTCCTCCAGCACGCTACATCTCTCCTACTTTCTCCCATGCGATGGCCCTCAAGCACCAAGCTTTAAGACATGAAATCTAATTCCCATTCTGTAATCTTCACCTTAGCCCCTACTTAAAGGAGCGCTGTCCACTTCCTAACCTACAGCCAACCTCATTCCTGAGGAAAAGCCTCAGAAAATACTTTCTGCTCTATTCAACTCTACAACTCCATTCTGCTCTTTGTCCCATGCTCCAAAATTTCAATAGAAAGAACTTTTTACTACTGCAACTCTTCCAAAGTTCTAGGAGCACAAAGTCATTTAGAAGCATACAATAGGACTTGCAAAATCACAGCCAAAGTTATAAACCCTAATACTCCCTTAGAATACAAAGGAGCTTTCCAGTTTGGAGTCTAAAAATCCAACAATACATCAAGATACGGTGCTAGAGCTGTCAACGCACAGCAGACTGTGGAAGGACTAGAATTCTCAAGGTTCTCTAATGCTATTTTCCCCTGATTCCTGAGCAACAAAGTCTCCTCTTCACAAGATCCAAGTTCTACCCTGAGTTTGATTGTTGTTGTTTGTTTAAAAGGTCACCACAGCTAACACAGCTTTTTGCCTTACATACTCACTGTACACACACAGAACTACAGGTGAAGTGCTTACCTGTGTAAAACTTCATCAAGGAGGGAACTAACAATTTAGTGGAGAGAGGATGATTCTCAATCATTTCAAAGAACTTCTGAGTCCGAGGCTGAACAGCCGGATTGGTCATGAACATCACCTCCACCAGCTTGGCTACTAAATAAGGATTTCGGATGTAGTTCTGGTTGCACAGCATCACGACAAGGAACATGACTATGTCCTGAGTACAGGGCTCATAAAGCACCTGAGGTGCATATCTGAAAGGATGGAGATGAGGAAAACCAAGTGAAAAATCCCCACCCTCCATTACAAACAGAGCATTTACCATACACATCAAGTAGGTTCAGGTATCTCATTAACTACAGGAAAAGCTTAAGTCCTAATTACCTGCCTTGCTGTACAGAAACTATTATTATTCCTCCAAGAAGTCTTGCCAGCTGTCCACTAGCAGCTGGATTTTAGCCCTGATTCCAAACATTCTCTTCTGAAACACCATCAAATTCTTTGTGGCCCGTAACAGCAGATCTGCTGTGTAGTACCACTGTAACAGCACCAAAAGCAACCACTCATATCCTCCTCATGCACCATGGCAAAGCCTGAATTGTAAGGCACATATTCAGGAATAAAGTAATGAACTTCAGGACTCCAGGATTACATCTGAATAGCATCCATGCCTGTCTGAACAGCTGAAATTATACAGATGCATTTAATCC
>VXAV01006894.1:436832-459505 GCA_013399715.1 Alectura lathami | reverse complement strand
AAAAAAAAAAAAAAAAAAAAAGCTAGAGCACACCCTGCTCCCCTTTTTAGTTTTTACATCTGTTCCAAAGTTTCCATCTGTCTCAAAAAAGCTAACGTCTTACGTGGTAACTTATTACACTTATTTCAAAATTAGCTGTGCTAATTATTTGCTTGATCAGAACATAACAATGCCTTTGCTGGACTCCTGAACTGCCACATAAAAGTCAGTAACAATAATAAATAGAGCAATTGTACTATACATACACCAAGGCCTTTGTCTTTTGAGTCAGAGTGGAAAAATGTCAGATGAACACAGTAGCCAGAAACAAAGAATCCTATCCCAGATCTCTAACTCACTTTCAACTGCAGCACAGAAAAAAGAAAGCAGTTATAACAGACAATTTTGAAAACACAAAAGTACCGTAGGCTTTCACACATCCCGCTTCTCCTGTGTTACATGTTCTCATACCTCAGTTACACTACAGCTGGTATCTCCTGTTCCATCCTTTCAGTGCACAGTGTGCAACTAAGATGATCAAAATGGAGCATGGTTTTCAAACAGCCCTTAGGGTACCTCCCAGACAAATTTGCAACAGTTTCCAATTTAAATGGCGGCAGGGAAATGACAGAATAGCAGGCAAAAAGAACAAAGATGGCTGTTTTGGCAGAAGTACTCCAGTGGCATGGTCAGTTAGATTTGCAGCACACACCCCACTCCAGCTAATGTCCTGAGGTACAAATTACACCCAAGATATGAAGAGCAGCCTTTTTTGGCATCATACACTGAAGATCTTAAGATCTGAAGGTGCTAAGTGACAACGCTCGGTTTAGTCAGGAATTCAGCTTGCTGTTTTGTGGTCAGGCAAGCTGTTCAAATGATTTTTTTGTTTCGTCAATAAAAAGCAGAAGGGAAACAGATCTAGGGACTAAAATATGCACTTCCAAAAAAAAAAAAAAAGAAAAACTTATCAGCCAGGGAATATTATTCCTACAGTACGCAGCCATCTATTCATAATTTTGGTTTTAGTGCAATAGATTTTAATTTGCCACATACAAAAGTGAGTCCAACCTGTACTGGTACGGATATAATTCCCTATTTCCCAGACTCAAATCTGGAGGAGCTTAGCATCCACAGTGTTTCACTGCTATGCGTGATGAAATCCATAGGTCTGACTTGTTCCATACCAAACAATTCAGGTAAATATCTGCATAGCCCACCACACAAAGCCTGCTGTACATTAAATTTAGATAGCACTGGCATTGCAACATCTCACATCACACTAAGCTTCCAACACAGAGTTTAACATCAACCCATTAATGAAAGGAAGCCACAAAACGTTAGAGTACATTATCCTGTACGGAATTTGCCTAAGTTACCAGTAATCATCAAGAAAAAAAAAGCTTCTAGAAATGAACAGTCCTTACCATAAGGGGGTACTTAAAATTGTCACTATCAAGGGAGCACTCTTTGGAAGCTAGAGCCAGGCCTTGCAAGATAGGGATAAAGATCTGTGAATATAGAAGTAGATTAATTCAAATGACACAGCATGAAATGCCTGCTCATCCTTCAGATACCGCAAGCCACCCAACAGACAACTGAGAGAAATTCAGAGAAAAGATCTTCATTTACATCAGGTGACATTCCAATGCTTTCAACCGTTTTGCTTAAAGCTCTGAAATAGGATCCATGAAATACATGTTTACTACGCACACAAGCGAGCAGAAGCACTGTGGAGGTCTCCAGTGATCTGACGGCCCAACAGGGTAACAACCCATTTGACTATACGCTTGGGGAAATCACACAGCTTGCATTTTCACACGCCATGCACAAAGTTAGTTTTGTGCTGGTAAATTCTAACTGTGGCAGGAGTAAAGACAATACGCAGGAGTCATGGATTGCTGTGAAAGAGGAAGCGACATGGCAGGAACTTACTGACCAAAAGAAATGATACCCAGATAGTGAGTCCCAATCACACAGCTCTGAGAACTGTTCCCTCACCAAATAAACTCTTACAGTCATTCTGATTTTTAAACTGAAGTATATTGTGTTGGGTGTACGAAGACAAAAGATGTTAAATCGTATCACAGAAAGGGACTATAACGAGGTGCTTGTCTGCTTCAGCTGGAGGAACGGTTCTCACCTCCAGGGCAGGTGACCTTTCACACTTCCCGTAACCACCTTTTGGCAGTCTTAAATATCTTTTTAGCTACACCAACCCCTTCTAAGAGGTACACATACAGATGTAAATTATTAAGAGGCATCTGAATACACATTTTGAAGAAGCAGATAACACCAATTTTTTCAAAATACGAGAAAGATCAAATGCTATTCTAAAAGCCCTCCCTACTTTAGAGCTGAGTTGCATACTACTACCTGAACACTACGAGAGACAGTTACAACCTCACCGACCTGCTTTAACATTATATGGGGTAGAAGTTTCCTAATTTTGTGCCTGAATTATTAGACCCATCGGTTCCAAATTCTCATCATATCAGAGAAATAACCTGACCCACAGATAAGCTAATGTTTTTCAGCCATCTCCTCTGGAAAACAAAAGGCTTTGTGAACTAGGATTTATAAAGATGTTCTCAGCACCTTAGGTGCAAACAATTAAAGTTGCAAAGAAAGGTGAAGACTGCAAGATAGAAGATAAACCAATAAATACACATAATAATTACAAAAAAAAAAAGCTGTCTTACACATAATTTTTACAGTATTTTGTACAGAAACACAAAGATGAAAACTCAAAATCAATCCTGTAATACAGATCAGTACTATATGCAGACATACTCTAAGCACACTTCAACATTACATTAATGTGTGCTGCTTATTAACAAACACATTTTTAATAGCTAGAATCACCAGATAGTGGAAGTCAGTCTGTTTCACAGTTATAAATGAGTGACAAAACCAAACTCAATTTGTTTAACAGTTTGCTAGCCCTTGACATAACAAGTATAGAACTGTGAGATGCAGAACAAACCCTTCAATATGCACTTCCTTGGTTATGCCATGTAGTTAAAAATCCTGTGTTTTTTTTTTTTGTTGTTTGTTTTTTTAAACCTATGTCTTACCTGTTTGAACACTTCTTCATCCTGGTAAGTTGTTCTCACCAATTCTTGGATGAAGCCAAACGGGAGATTCCTACACAGCATGTATGGTACCAGCAAAGACTGCTGCTGCAGTGACCTTTGTCGGGGTGAAAGAAATCCAGAACTATTGATTATATGCATGAAAAATGTCAGTCAGCACATTCAAAGCCGTGCCAGAAAGCAGATCAATACGCAGACACCTGCTCCTTTCAGAAGTGACCAACCTTGCCCTCTCTAGTTACTCGTGTAAAGATTATCCTGCAGCAGATGCTGTGGCCATCACACTTCAGTTAATGAGGCTGGAAGAAAGCAATGGCTTCTGTGTAGTAACTGCTGCTCCCTTTACTCCTCTCATGAAAAGACCCTTTGTTAAGCTCAACTGGTGAAAGAACAACATTTTCTGTTGTTTTACCAGCATTAAGAACCTAACATTAATCTTTCCTGAATTAATACAGTCATCACCTCTATCTGCTCCTTAAGTTTTTCAAACAGCATCTTTTTTTCCCCTCATTACTTACATAAAACTAATTCCAGGGTCAACATTGGTTCACATAAAGACAAAACTAACCTCACAGCACAATGGAGAACTGATGCAGCTTTGAAGATAATAGAAGCATGCAGAAACAAACACAGAATTATGTAGGTTTCAGTCCCATGTCCTACTTGAAAAACCTTTACACGTTTCCAACTAAAGAGGCTGCCAATTAAACAACTGCTGCTGAAACAACTGTAGCTGAAACCTCAGTAGTGATTTAGAGCAGGATGCCTACACACAGATGCACATTACCAAACCTGATGTCAGTAAGCACTGCTGTCACTTCAGCGGTTCTGCGATACATTTTGATAAGACTGTTTCTCTGATGCAGCCCTACCAGTTATTGACCTTCACCAGAACAAAGCCTCAACAACCTGCTGGGGAAACAGCTCGTGCATGAGGTAAGGCAAAGAACAGCTTGCTGAACTCAGATTCCCCCACGTGAACTGTACAAATCAACCTGATTGATTTTATACCAGCACAATTGCAAAGCACTCAAACTACTCTCCACCATTAGCAGGAGCTACAGTATCTAGTGGCAAAGCACTACTTTGTTCCTCTGGCCCAGAAGTGTATCCTGCTCCAAAAACTGATCTTAGTTTTCTTATCTAATCTTCAGAAGTGAAAAATAAAATAAATTCCAGAAGAGAGCAATCTAACCTTCGTGGTTAACTGTATTTACCTTGGTTGCGTTAAGGATCCCTGCAGCACCAACGCAGCATGTGAAATGCACTGCGATCGTATGTTGCTCAGTAACTGGCTGACTGCTGGCTGGCTACACATCTGATGGAAATAGCGTCAATTTAATACAAAGTAGTAAAAGGCATTCAGAGACAGAATAGGAAATAGGACATTCCTTCATTTGTGCACTACGAATGTGACATACAACCTCAGATGGGCAGGATTTCAGCTAAAAACCTTTCAGATTATGCATAAAAAGTTGTATGTTTCTTTTCCCCTTCAGACAAAAGCTTAAAGCAAAACACAGAAGCCTGGTAGAGAGCTGGTCTTACCACAGTGTGCTTTACATGGAATAAATGCCAACGAAATGCACTGCACTGCAATGAAGGTGCAAAGGGGAAGGACAGTGTCTAACACAGCGCTTATTTTAGTGACATAAAACATGAAGAAGATTCAAATATGATGATGATGTTAAATATACCTTTGGTGCTTTTCTCTCCTCTATTCCAACGCGGTCAAAACACTCAATGAGGTAGTTCAGCATCTCTGTCTCCTTACAGTTTTCAATGGTGAAGTGGTCACTGCAGGAATCGGAAATACTTGAGCTGCCAGAGCCTCCCATACTTTAAAACACACACACAAAAGGAAGGAAACAGAGCATAAGGTACAGCTCTCCACTCTTGCACAGTCAAAGAATTCATGAGCTCTTGACTTCCTCTGTCAATTCCCTGAAGACTCTGTTCCAGACAAGCAGCCTTCTCCACAATTACCATCTTTTCTCTCTATGAAGAGAGCTCTCCATTTAACAGCTTGTCCAACTCAAAAAAAAAAAAGAAGTCAGCTGCTCTCTGACATGACTGAAGAATCTATTACCTCATTAAATGAATAGGGAATCTGAGAGTTGCAGTAAGGTGCAAGAAGTGAATGAGAAACAAATCTTGTTTTCACGTGGCAACACTGACAGTGAACAGCCTTAACGTTGTACCTGACATCAACACTGGTCCACCTCCAAGGATGTGGCCACATTTCGACGCAACAACGCACCCTCTGCACAGCTCCCGCACAGTTGTTGCCTATAACATCCACGTTAGGAATTTCCACCAACCCTGGCAGACTAGCCAACCCACGGCCTGTAAAAACCTCCCACTGCAAAGAAGAGTTCCCATGAAACCATGCATCCATCTTCTATTGCTTCTTTCAGACCTGACTTCTCGCATTCAGTTTATGAGTTACTCTTATAAAATGTCAACTTATATAAAGCCTACTATTTCTGTAATTACTCATTCTGTTAATGATTGCACTGCAGCAGTAACTGAAATCACCCCGCGCAGAGCCCATACATCCTCCATGCACGTATTGAACACCCTGGTATTTGCAGGATGCAAAAGGTTGCATAATGGTACAGTCACTGTGCTTGCAGCCAACGTTTTCTTGCTGTCTGTAGAACGCCAGGACATGGTAAAGAAACCAAGACTCTAGAAGCACAGCAGCCTCAGAAACCCTTACGAAAGGCTATGCAATTCAATCCAATATTAAAATACAATTGCTAGCTGTGTAAGAATCAGACAAAACAGTGCTGAAAAACAATCCTAAATTCCAAGTATGCACACACAAAAAAGCACAAACCTGGGTTATTAAGTTCTCTCTCCTGAAAGTAGACTGGAATGGAAAAGAGGAGGTGCCACCAGAAGGGGTTCTATTTATCTGATTTCAGCAGTAGTGTCTCAACGTACCACAGCAATAACTTATCACAGACACAAATGCTAGAGGGGGGATGATTATTTCATCCCAAGTGGCAGGGCATTCAGGGCATTCCCTGACATCCCAGGATAATTCCTGAAGTCTAGACCTCACCTCATTTTAAAAGGCTCGAGCAGTTAGCTTTCTCGACTTTTGCTTTAACTAAAATACCTCAAAAGGAATTGGAAGTCCGAAAGAATTCTTTCCCTCCCAGTTGTTCAGCGTGCATGTACCCCTTATAACTCACATCTTGCCTCCCTTAGGCATTCAGAAACTGTCACTGGCTATGTCTATCACAACAAGGCAATGTGGCCAGCCACAGGGCACCTCCAAATTACTAACAATCATAATTAGGAACCTGAATGCTCATAGAAGATGTTCAGGTAACTAGCGAGACTCTAAAAATATCATTTTTCAGGAAGTTTTCCTAAAATACAAGGTTTTATATAAACATATTTCCTTTCTCCAATTTTGGTTAACACAAAAGAATTGGGCTCTTCCTCTGAAATTTTGGTGTATGCGCTGAAGCTGATGAACATGAAATTTTAATGGGAAAAGAAAGAAAAGAAACATCGACAGAGAAAGAATGTCAATTACTCTGATATGATAAACAGTTTTGCAGGAGGACTGCTCTTTTTGCACACCAAAACCTCACCCCTGAAAGGAAAACAAGTCTGTTTGAGCTAAGGCATCGCACTATTGCGCTGCAATGGGATGCAAAATTGAAGACCGTACCCCCACGTTCACATTTCCAGCAGCTTTTTTTTCCCCTTGGCACATCCAGTGTACTGCAGGTTGCGTTATTTTTGCACCACTATCTGGCTAGCCTCCAAACAGAACTGACTAATCACAGTCCTGGGTTTGCTTTTATACCTAAAGTCACACAAGTAAAGGCTTTTGCTACATGGTTCCTAAGCCCGTGTTACACAGTAAAACACTCTGCTCTCTTCCCCTCCCTTCTTGTCTGCTCCAGCTACATCAGCCTCTGCTACCCACCACATCAGGAACAGTCACAGTCAAGGGGCTCAAACTTTCAGGTGTGTTTTCTTTATCAGGCAGAGGAGAGATTCTCAGCTGCCAAACAACCTGCAACAGACTAGTTCTGTTGGCATCAGCTGGCTTTCTTCCATTACACTCTAACTGACATCCTCATTTTTCGATTTTCGATAGTAGAACATGCAACATGATGTACCACTGGTTTCAAAATTACCACCACAGCTGACTAACACTCCTTCAGCTCAAACACCATTTCAGAAACTGTGCTCATTAAACTTTAAAGGCAGCATGATTAACATCTCCTCAATCTTAGTCATCTCCTCCAAAAAAAGAGCTGACTAACTAGCGTTCATTAAACATGTTTACATACCTTCTCAAAAACCGTCCCAGTCACCTGCTTGGCTTTACTCATTTCCCAAGCTACTTTGCATAACACTTGACGCTACACATACTGTTAGTTCCTAAAAGCAACCAGACATGCGGGTTACATTCTATTTCTCCAATACCTGGACCCAAACTGGACACAAGAAAAATCATCATCTTCATTTTCTTCATCACTACTGTCCTCAGACACATCAGAAACGCCAAGGAAGAGGAGGGAGAAAGGGTTGTCGTATATACTACCACAACAGAAGTGAAAAAAGCCATCAGAGTGTTGTTCTTTAAGCCAAAAGGAAAGAACACTACAGCTTTTCTTTGTAAGTCTGCCAAAAACCATCTTCTGTAAACATGCAGACAACTCATATTAGTAAAAACCAAGACTATACAACCGTGCTCTGTGACACTATTACGAGTTATTCGCATATCAAAACACCACACACTCACAAACCAAAAATGTAAAAATAAGGAGACCTTATTTTTGGAGACCTTAACAAAAATTATGGCTGAAGTAGATAAGTTTAGATACCACTGAACAGGAAGCATTACAATTCTAAGCTACTGAACTGTAAAGCAGTGGCTCCAAAACCTTGCCTGTTCATTCCTCCCCTCTGCAGCGAAAGGGGATTCTAGGATCAGCCAGTGAAAATGCAGTGGTACTTGGCCTAGCCCACAGCAACCGGCTAATCTGTAATTTAAATGCATGCACCAGGGAACAGAATCTAACACAGTCCAGCAAGTAACAGCTTCCAGCAGATCAGCAACAGCCCTACTGAGAAAACTGATTTCAAAGCAGGAGGTCTGTTTGGTTTACCATCCAGCAGCAGCAACAGACCAGAAAGCTACTGGTTTACATGAGACAGAGGTAAAAAGAGCAGAAAATCAAAATGATACTGCTGCCTCTCAAATAACACATTTTGCCTCAAACACTCACAGATGCAGCTTTAGCATTTTGGCAAGACGGCCTGTTAGCAAGTCGATGTATTAGCACAAACGGAAACACAGAAATCAGCTCTGGGTGAGTAGGGTGAGCTCAGCACAAACACAAGTTCTTCCAACTTGCACGATCATGCCACACCCTGCACGGCACACATGAAAGGCACTCTTTTGTTCTTGTGAAATACCTAGAAGGAATCCTGTTCAGTAAAGACGAACGCCTGCGCAAGGCACTGGGTGAAGCAGTAAACAAAGGCGGACCCATGGTCGTGGGTCTCGGTCTGGGTGCGATGACTGGCATGGCCGGAGGGCTAGCAGCCGCGACTGGAGGGCTAGCAGCCGCAACTGGAGGGCTTGGTGAACTAGCTGGGATGGAAATGTTCAAGGAACGTGGGATGGAAGAAGCTGAAAAGCCTCCAGAATGGGCAACAGTGTACGGCCGGTACCTCGGAGAGGAAGGCTGGATCCAAGAAGGGCTTGTTGCTGTGAGGTGAGAGCTGACAGTAATGGAAGGCACAGAGGTGGTGGCAACTGAACTGGCTGGTGGGGTAAGAGATGAACCAGTCATTGGTACATAGCTTGTGAAATTGGTAGTAGGAGCTGGACTAGTCCCATAGAGACTAAACCAGTCACAGGGGAAAAAGAAAAAAAAAAAAGCAATGATTTAGGTTATGAAGAAAAAGGGTAGAAAAGATAAAGTGAGCAGCAGATGCCTTTCCCCTTTCTGATGACACTTCAGCTATGGTTCCGCAGTTTACACACATTAACCTTTTTTATTAATGCTGAATAAAACTATGTCACAATTCACACATTAAGTTAAGAGCCACAGCCTTTGCTGTAAGTTAGAGATACTTCCCGGAAGGAACCAGGTACATGGCTTTAACCTGTCAAATATGCTTCTAGCCATGGCTAGAATGTGATCAAAATGATGAGACTGTAGGGCCATTCGAATGAAAACCAGCAAAGAACTTATAAAATCTATTCTATTTATTGTTCTTGGGATAGCTCTATGATTTGCTAAGTCTACCAATCAATATTTGAGTGAAATAAATATTCAGTTAGAAGTCACCTGGATAACGAACTGGAACCAAAGGATCCCACGTTACAGAACATAGGGCTGGTTCCTGGGTTGGAGCCCGTGTTTAACATCAGGCTTCTGTCAGGAGACCTGGCAGTCGCAGCAATTGGCTGTGATGTAGCTGTCAGACTGGCAAAGGGGTTTTCATCCCTTGCCTGGGTGGACATCATCAGCACCTCCATCAAAATCTGCCCGATCAAGTCCTTGAAATCCGAAAACACTGTTAGGAATAAAAGAAGCCCTTTAGTACCCTTGTCTGTCTTCAGCTACACATTAGGCAGAGACACAAACATTATCAGACTTCACCCAGAAAGGACAGTAATTTACACGGGTGAACAAAGTGCTGCTCCTGGCAGAAGTAACAGAACGATAGCTGTGAAGCTCAGTCCATCTGTATCAACTAGGTTGTGAAGTTACAATTACACACAAATACAACTTCTATGGAAAGTATTAAAGATCATTCATGACTTGATGTTGTTAGTACTCATTAGTAAAGTTGCCTTGTCCATCTCTCCCCTTTTCCCACCCTGCTGCTGCACTGGGCAAGGTACGTCATTAAAAAACAAAGAACAACAACAACACAAACCACATTTGCCCATATACCAAAGAAGTTTGAATGTGGTCATATCTTACAGCCAGCAAAATGCAACTTGTTATATAAAATAATCAGAAATTTGTAGCATATCAAATGAACTGATAAATGGCTATTGTGATTCAAAATAACCAGTAAAAGGTTTCCAAAAAAAATCCAGCATCGTTGCAGTACCAGCACACTGTCTGACCACAGAAGGAATAACCAGCAAGATCACAGCAATTGACTACAACAGGAACTATGACCAATCTGTCCTACGTTCCGTTTTGGGTATTCCATTTCCTGCTACATCTGCTGAGAGCAGACGCACTTTCTTCCCAATGTTGTCCCAAGCAAAGACCACAAGCAGGTGGCTCATAGCAAAGAGACAAAAACCTGAAGGTAAGTAAGGGTTAGGAGCATTCCACTCAGCCGAAGCCATCTCTAGCACTGGTAACAGCTTAGTTTCTTACCTTCTTTTGGGTTCTGCTTAAACTGGGCAGACAGCGAATTCAGGAAGATAACATCTCTGTCTCGGTCCTTCCAAGAGACTCGGAAGATCTTACAGACCAGCTGTAAAGCTTGGTCCTCAGACACCTCAGACCCACACAGAGGTTCCTTGGTTAGAGGGGAGAAAAAGAATGGTGTCAAGCCACACTTTTAAACAGCTTCTGTTAGAAGTGAGCATACGGGGAAGGACAAATTCAGGTTGACAAGAACAGAGGTGCCACTACAGACTCTCTTTTTTTCCTTTGAATTGGACACCACATAACAGCCATCAGGCAAGCCTAGACTGCACGGTGATTTCCAGCAGCTACCAGCACCATAACCTTTTCAAATGCTTTCCTTCAAACCATTTCATAAACCACATATGTTGTGTCATTAATACATTTTTATTTGAGTTAATCACTCTACTCATATTCGACAGCTTTTCACGTAATTCTGCCTCTTGTACCTATTTCTGCAGACAAGGCTTTATTACTGACACCACTTCCATATAACCAGGCAAGAGAAATTTTTGCTCGTAGATGAGGACTCCGCTGTCTCCTATTCACTTATTCACATTTGGAGACACCAAAAAGCTAAGAGGAACCAAGCCAAGTTTGCCAGGCTTCACTTCACTTTCCACTGGTCCGCTCCCTTGAAGGCTGCCCTCGACTCCAAGCTGTTCATCTCACAGCGGCACAGTGCAAGCTGTCCAGCTGCCTGCTCCGCAGCGAGAAGCTAACAGGAAAGGATTCTGTAGCAGGGCTGTTGCTGGGTGGCTTGAAGCCAGGCTTTTTACCAACTAAGCTTGTTACTGGCAGATCAGGAACAAACAGAGGCATCTAACCAGCACTGCAAGAACTGGAGAAACTTCACGACCCTGATGTGAAATAAAGCCACAAAGAAATGGGACATGAGCCTTAAAATCAAATGACAAAAGAGGACGATCTTAAAAGTGAATTAAGGCTTTGTGCTTGCTTTCCTCCTCTTTCTGCCTCTACCTTTCCTAGTTCTACCGCCTATCTAAACCTTGATAAATGTACTTATTTTCTTATAATATCATTAAAATGAAAATCTTATTACTTCAGCATACATAACACTTGAAGCAGCACTCAAGAGTTCTAAAAGCTATACAAATAATCTGCAGCATTCTTCAGAAGTATCTTAAGAAGCATTTATTCAGGCTTACTGCATATTAAAAAATAGATCTGGACATTAATAGGTCACTGTAAAATATATGAAATATTTTCTTCCGTTTCCAAAAAACACTCATAAACCTATTTCTGAGAAAATCCAAATAGAGCTTTGATATTACAGGTTTTGTTTTTTTTTTTTTTTCTTCCCACAAATTTTTAATGAGGAAATGCAGTGAAGAAGTTTTTCCACAGATGACAACTGAAAGCTAGTTCCATCCTCTCAAAAGGATGTGCTCAAAACAGGGAGACAGCTGAACTCACTGCAAGCTGATACTCTCCATCAGTCCTCCGTTCTAAACCCTTTGTTCCTGTTTCAGTCCCACTCTTTGAGATAATTACCCACACCAGTTCTAGTAAAGAAGTTTCTCCAAAAAACGATGTTCTCTGTTTTGAGAAATAAGAGAACGCATGGCAAACCCCAGGACTGTTACAAATAGCAAAGCTGCAGCCACGTCACGTTATACCGGTGAGAGAAAAGACAGCAGTGTAAGGAAAGGCAGAATTTACCAAGTCTGAGGTGAAATCTTCATAAAATAAACATTAAATGAAATTTTACACAACAGAAGCATACACTACATTGGAAAAAAAAAAGTACTCAAAAAAACCCAGCACCATTAACTTCAAACTGCGTAATTCGAACAGGTTTGCCACGGAATCCTGAAGCTCGATGTTACAGTAACGTGCACGCGTGATCTGGAAGAGCAAAGCCAACCCAAACGGGCTAACCTTATCAGTCAGACTCCTCTTCTCCCTGCGATCACTCTCATCCACCTCCATGTTTTCAATTCCTGAATCCACATCTACCTGGGACATACTGTAAGAGGAAATCAGAGAAAGCCTGTCACCTTGCAGAACGCTGCAGACATCCTCTGCAAGAGGCGGACTGAACAAGGCCTTCTTAAGCAGCAGAGAAAGAACCAATGCAACAGGGACAGCCACGTGCACAAATGGCAAGCAGAAGTCACTGGCTGACAAGTGCTTCTCATATTACCTTTATTTTGAATTCAAGAAACACAACACCAGATTTCTTCGGCGGGCAATACAAACTACACAGCTATCACGTTCCACAATGCACTCCTTTATACAGAGCAGTCTCATCATTCCCAACAGACATGCTCATCATTAACAGCTAAGATGATGCTTTGTCTTTCATCATTTCAGGTCAAGAGTTACCATTAAAGACAGACTAAAAAAAGCACTGCAATGATCCAAACAGTGTGTCATTTTTAAGCATTTAAACCTATTGCATTAACTTGGCTGGACCTGTAAAACAGCAGAATATTTTCCTGTGTAAGTGGTTTTGATGATTAGCACAGTGCAATATTTGCTGGCTTATACAAGCTGCATTTTTATTTTTACTTTTTACCTTTTCTCACAGGAGACACTATCAATATCCATGCTCTGAGACCGAGAGAGAGACTGAGATTGTGTTTCAAGGCTGTTAGATGGAGAACTGCTGAGCGAACTCACTCCTTCGCTGCTCTGGCTTCGGTGGGCTACTCCTAAAAAAAGGCACAACCAAGATTATTGCTGCAGAGATGAGAAGGCACTACAGAATTACTTGGATGGAAAACGTGAGGAAATAATGTTTTTCAGTCCCCCTGTTAAGCATTCTCAGTAATGCATTAGGAAATAAGTGTTAATAAAAATCATATTTGACAACAGATAATCATATTTTCCACCTCCCTATGCAGTAGCAAATGCAGGAATGCTTACCTGTATTACAGCACAGAGAACAAAATTAAATTTGCATCCATGAAGTGCTCAGAGACTCACTCCCATAATAAAAACCACTAGAAACCTGTTGGTTTTTAAATCTGCACATGTTCTAGCGAAGTGAATGACGTCAGGCTTGAGTAATACTTAAATTTAAGTCAGCAAAGTTAATAAATTAGCATGGATGTATAGCAGTGCTCAGAAAGAAGCTAGAGGGAAGTTGAAAGGACACGATGGCCATCCACTCCTAGGCTTCCTTCCTTTCTCCAGTCTCCTTAGCTGAGAAGCGGGCATCAGATCCATACACTGAATGTGGAACATCTGAAGGTGACCACTGGAAGAGCACGTTGGCTCACAGTGGGATTTTCAAACAGAGGTTAATGTATTAAAAAAAAAAAAAAATCTGTTAAAAGTTTAAAACAGAAGTCAAACTGGTTAAAAGAATGGAAAAAATTGGCCAAAATCACTGCCAAGTTAATTATTCCTGAAAAGTCCGCAGGAAAGTTATAAACACAGCTTCAGCTGTCTCTGTACACAGAAATAATCCGTGGGTGCACCCTTCCCCCAGCAGTGTGCCACAGGGACAGATAATGTGCACGCTCATTTTCATCACTGGAAGAGAATCATGTCTTCTCCTGTATCACAGGTCTGGAAAAGGCTACTTACAGCTTTCTCCAAGCTCTTCCCTGAAGAGACTTCTCCTATTCACAATAAAAATTCCCAACTTGGTAGTAAACTGACCTCTCACAAGATTGCTTTGGATGCTACCTTAAGACCTTGCCAAGGCCCCCCCCAAAGTCAGTCCTACCAGACAGGACAGCATCATTACAGCAGAGTCACCTTGAGGACATAGGACAAAACTAGTATGAGTTCTGACAACTTTCACGTTAGAAAAATCCTCCCACAATTCACTATGAAATAATCACTACTTTTCTTCCTCCACAGGAACAAGATAAGCATCCAAGCAGACCTAACATCATGAACTATAAGTGCAACACCAACAAATGCAGAGAAACATGAAACATGGCTTTGGAGCACAGCTGAGGAGCTTCAGGATACGAACAGATGGATTCACTTCGCAATGAAGACTTCTTCAGAGGGGCATTACGTGGAGAACGGCCTGAGGAAAGATGCTCAGAATTCCAAGGAATGCAGAAAAAGCCTTGTGGTCAAGAACTCTGGAAGCTGAGTGAGTCTTACAAGCAGCTAAATGGAGTGAGCTCTCAAGTAGAGCCTGTTCCTAAAATTTGTGTCTAGTGACACTGGCTCAGGTTGTGGTTAATAATAAAACAGTATGAATTGAAACACGCAGCTGCAGTCTTGCCTGTATCAGGGACGTGCATGTCAGTAAATAAACTCCGCAAGGGAAAACGCACAGAAAAAGGCATTATTGTCTGTCTGCCTAGAAAGAAAGCAGCAGTGAATTTCACTCCCCTGGGTTCTTCCGCCGGCTGTTTACAAGACACTCCCTAAAGAGTACTGGGTTTCAGGTGGGAAGTGTAAGACCACATTCACAACCTATTTTTGAATTCCAGCACTGACTCTGTTTCAGTGTCACTACTGAAAAGCACAAACTTGTCCCGCACTTGGTAACACATTCTGAGTGCTTCCCAAGGCATTTCAAGACCTTGAAACAATTCATTGTACGGCAAAAAACCGCAGAAGGGAAAGAAAAAAACATTTACAGGACAATCTGCTGAAGAACAACTCGATGTTCAGCATGGGAGGCAGGTAAAGTTGCTTCCTTGAACCACTCAAACTCTTGTTCCACTTCCCCATGCACAAAAACAGTTCATATTTAACTCCTCCTTATATTAGACTGGGAATTAGCCAGAATCCCAAAACATTCAGATAAAAACACTCAGATATCTCCAGCGAAAAAGCATGAAAAAAAAAAAAATGTGAGGTGCATTTAATTTGCACTGGCATTCACAAGGGAATTTACCAAGCAGAAAATGCAAACAGCCACGTTCTGTAACTGCAGACACCTAAAAGCACTCTATGGTACAGCAAGCCAACACGGAACGCATACGTAACTTGTGCCCAGCACAAAATGCTTGCTGAATTTACATCTCACTTTGTTTTGCTCAAGGCTTCTATGTTTTGTTTACTATCTTCAAGGCTCTGACTATTATAACTCATTCATAAACAACACTCAGCATTCCTGCGTACTTTAGGTTTCCACAGTAAAAGAGGAAGAGGTAGGAAACAAGATCCTCCAATGAAAGTTATATTTCACTTAAGCACTTCTTTGCCAATATTAGATGTCTGCAAAAGATTTCACCCAGGAAGAAGAAAATGTCAATCATAACAACTCCAGTTGTACAAAGACAAACTGTCTACCTACCTACCATCTTCTCAGAGTAAATCTTTCAGATTTTACTTGTGCCTGAACTTTGATGGATGAGGCGTGCCATAAAGCAGCTGACATTTGAAGTTCCAGTTTTCCTTTTAAAAAAAAAATGCAAGCACAACAGCATGCAGAGACACACAGAAGTTACAAAGACCACCCAGGCAGTATGCGTGGCTGTTAATTATTCACTATTTTTAGGTTCTCCAAAATATTTAAGGCACACAAAAAAAATGATCATGAAATTGATGCACGAGTCTGGTCTCACTATGACACGCAACTCCTTATAAAAATGCTTGCTTACAAGGACATTGTTCTACCGGGGTTGCTTTCTGTATGTCCAAACACATTAAAATCCTCTGCAGTCACTTCAGCCTGCTGCTGCAGAGGAGCTCCTGCAAACCGCTCAGCATCAGCCAAGTCCTCATTTGTGCTAAATAAATACAGCAGATAATCAGCTGTGAACACTTGTCCTGATTTATTCCCAGTTCAACCATATCCCTGATCGTGATGTGCAAAGAAGCAGGCATGGCTAACCCGCTGCAGTGACTGGCGCTACGGGAAGCAAACACGGTACTGAGCAGATACCTTCTGCTCCTGGTGATCGGAGCCGTGTCTGAGTAATTAGGCGCTGCCCAGTGCAGACGGGTGAAAGCATAAAACACAAGTCTCTACGGTCTCGACTACATGACCACCTCAAACCACAATAAAGCTGCCTGCCAGGATAGGAACACTGCTACCTTCAGGTGTGCTTCCACACCTCCTGCTCTGTCGGCACTAGCACCTACGCCGCCGTGCAGCGAGATGGATCAGGACCTCATCCGTTTGGAAACTAACCGTTAATTTTTCGTGGGTTAGTTTCCACCTGGATTAAATCCTCACCACACAGTTGCTACTGACAGCAGAGGGAGAGGCAGAGAGAAATGCTCCTTTCAGCAAGAGCCAGACCTAAGGAGGATTAAAATAGTCCTGTAACCACAGGCTGAGTGAACTCTGCAGCGCTCGCAAAGTAAATAAAGACATCTTTGCTCCTGGATTGCTGTCTGTGATCATGAGGACGATACGCAGTGTTAAATTCCAACTGCAATGAGCTTTGGTCAGGAAATGCTTTTGGTAGCTTTTCTCTGGCCTGCTCAGGATACAAGGCAGCAAAACAAGCAGAGAGCAGTCCCTTCCAGGTATCTCAGACCAGCACAGCAAACAATTAAACTATGATGTTTCTAGTCTACTGGAAGCTTGTAAATTGATGTGCTTGCCAAAGTGAAAAATCTAACATTTCAGAAAACAAACAGGCATTGAGATTTCTGCATGCTTTTCAAGGAACACTATTTCTATCAAATTATTAGAAACCATACTGACAATCTGCTAAAAAACAATCTTGACACATTTGTCACATGATTGGATTTGTGAACATTTTAGCTTAGCAACATAAAAGATGTCAAACAAGTTTGCAGATGACCAACACCATACTGGAGAAAAATGCCAATTTGTTTTCAATTCCAGGATACACAACTGTAAATCAAAATCTTTCCAGTCAAAAGTGGCATTACATACACGGTCTTCACCTCTCTGCAAAGTAACTCTCCTAACTTTCCACGCTTTCTGCATTTGTCTGGTGGTAATCGACAAGGAACATCATACAGTCTGAAGTAACTGCTATTTCTAAATATCCTCCTTGTCCTCACTGCAGTAAATACTGGAACTGGCAAAGCCTTTATTTCATTTTTTCAAAAACATTGCAAAGTAACGCAAACAAGAAAGCAAACACTTCATCCTCACATCAATAATGCACAGTCACTGCCTGCTACTTTAGTTGTGCAAGACACCAGTAATTAAAGATAGAAATGAACTTGGGACTGATTGCTAAAACGTAACCAGGAGCCAATCAATAAAAATTGTGTTGCAAGACTGAAAATGTTTGTCTCTTTCTCCTTGGCAGACTGGCTTTCTTTCTGTAATATTCTTCAATATAAAACTGTGTTACGTTCAACAATCTTTGGTGAAGACTTTAAACACCATCTTTAGTTTACTGATACTGAGAAGAATCGTATCAAACCTTTTATTTTTTGGAAAACGAAAGCCGAAGAACTTTCAGTCACGATTTTAGAACGTTTTTTTCTGAAAAGTACTTCCAGTAACAGCAGAAAGAAGGCTGCTGACAGCACGCACGCTCCGAACACAGGGCGTCACAAACCCACCTGCAGCACGCACGCCACGCGCGGTGCCGCGGGCAGGACGGCCTACCTGACGCGCCGATTGGAGAGGTAGCTGGGGTCATGCTGTGGACGCCGAGGCCTAGGCTGTGGGACGGCCCCGGGGCCGGCGCTGCGGCCGGCGGCCCAGGCGGGGTCTCTCTCTGCGGCGAGGTGAGCGGCGTCGCGGGCTGCGAGGACGGGCCCCCCGCCAGCCGAGCCAGGCGCCTCCGACGGATCTGCACAGGGGAAAGGAAGCCACACACCAATGAGCTGGCACGCACACGCTCTGCTGCGTTCCTCCTTTGGGCCTCCTGCACGGCACGGCGTTCCCTCCCGCAACACTGCAAACACAGCAGCTTTGCGTGAAAGCCTCCTGGCCGTGGCTCAGGCCTACTGCCGCTCCTCTGCTCCGTGTGACAACGTGGGAACATCCCTGATGCTCATTTTTTCAGGTATGCATTTGCTGCCTTGGAGAACCATTTGGAGAATTCTGTGCCTGTCCCTCAAACAGCTGTGTAAGACAAGTTTAATGTTCACTGTGCAGCAGTTTCAAAACCTCGAACACACCTCCTGATTTATTTTGCCATTTGATGAAACAAACTGCATTAATCTGATAAAAGGGATAGTAAGAACACGACCTGCACCTTCATCTCACACCACATAACACTATTAGAAACCTTCTGCCTAAGAAGATACAGCTCAATGTTATTAAAAAAAAAGACAGCAACCACCATCATCTGAAACAGCTCGGCAGCGCTACAAACCTACGAGTCACCTGCTGGCCAGCAGCACCGTGAAACGCAAATGCAGACAGCAAATAGCACCCCCCACCCACCACGACCTGGAGAGGCTTGCCCAAACAGAAATGAAAAATCGCTTTTCACATGCTACCTGTAGGGCAGAGCAGTACCTGCCTTCAAAATCTGACTTCAGAAGACCACTGTGAACCCGTTTATTACAGCCACTTTGTGACCGCATAAAGCCAACGTGATGCATGAAGATAAAAACCTACACAACTCACACTTTTAACCATTAATCTCGAAGCATAAATTAAAGATACAGAAGAGAAATTATTCATTAATACAGGCTGACACAACATGAGTATGGAAGGCAGCTAGAAAATAAATCCTTTTTTTGCTGTTGTTGCTCTTAGACAGAAAAAAGGCTATGATTAAGATGTCCCAGTTCCTCCTCCTCGTCAACCAAAACAGGAGAGCTTATTATTGCATGAACACAGTTTGGTTTTGCCACAAGTGGAAGCTGCGTGTATTAGAGTCTCACTAAAAGAAAGTAAAAAACCATCTCAATTTTCCCCCACTGGTGTTTATCTGAAAAAACCTCCAGAAAGATCTCACCCCTCAGAGGCACACCTGAGGAAACGTCAGCCACGCATTCCCGAATCTGTTTTCCCTATTGCCAAATCCAAACGCATTGCTCACAGCTCACAAAGCTGCACTGAAATGCAGTTGGTACAACAACCCCGCTGAACTGAAATCTCGCTGGGCATCGAATTAAAGTTGAAAAATTAAAGAAGTGCCTGAGGAAGACGAAGAATAATTATGTAAAGACCAAGAAAAACAGACGTGACGTGAAACTTTTCTGCATGTGTTCACATTCGCTCTTGCCAGCCATTTCCCTCCTAACGTCAGATTTGGAGCTAGATGAGGAGAAAGAGGCACAGGCAAACACACCCAAGTGCTAATCAAAATATTTATACATCTATTCTCCAACAGTCAAACCCTGCTGACTCAAACAAGGCCATCTGCCTCACAAGGTATGATTCGCACAAATCCTCGCTTCATCACCTCCCAGCTTCAAGCGAGTAATTGAGGTCTTCTGTAGCACTCAAAGTCCCCTCACCTATGTGCTAGACCGGATCAACGCCAGCGTCACGTCACAGCCAGCTGCAGCCCATGCCCTAAAGCAGGACGGCACTAAGCCCAGCTGCTGGCCCGGTGTCTTTCACCCTTGGTCCACTACGCACCGACCTTCCTAACAGATCAATATTCCAGACTGCGGCCTGCCCCGAAAAAACTTCCTGAGAAAGGGCTTGTAACAAGGAAACCTGCACAGGCACTGGGATGCTTCTAGATAAAATGCTGTAATTAAAACCAGCCCAAGATTTTCCTCACCCATTTAAGAATGACAAATTGTACTCACTTTCCCTAGTGCTGAACAAATGAACATGAAAATATAAATAAACTGAGTATTTTTACACTGAAAGAGACAGATTTCTCAAAGGAGGTTACACGCAGTGATTGTTAAAGAACAAGATTCGGCTCCCAGACTCCCTGAGTCATCATATTCCTCTAGGTCCACATAAAATTCTCCAGGAAATCTGAAATTTCATCTGAAGGTTAGAGACTTAAGGCAGAGACGCAAAAAAGGCAGAGAAGCAAAGGCATTACGCCAGAGAGGCAAAGCCACAGGCTGAAGCCGAACCCCGACAGCACGGCGCAGAACCGCTGCACACCTCCTGCCCACTTCATCCCCTCGAGCCTGGAGACCCAGCACCCCAGGACGCGGGGAGCAGGACGGGCTCTGTGCCGGGCACGGCGCAGGCACGCGGGGGACACGGGGTGTCCGCACAGCCCCAGCCCGCCGCCTCCATGTAGCGCGAAGAATGCATCAGCACGATGGGAGTTCACAGCCAGAGGGACCTGGATGCACTTCAGGTTGTGTGACTAGCCACATGATCGTGAGGTAACACACGGGGTTTTTATATTAAGCATTTTATTAGGCGCACTCAGGGTACCTCCACAATACCTAACCCTTGACTGCAGCGGTAACCATTTGCAACAGCGCCCCGTGACAAGTGCCGTGCGTCATCGCGTTACCCAGTAACGACCAGCTATTTGGTCCCAACAACTGCACAGACACGGTGTGTTCCACAGCCCATCTTCCCTACGGAACACAGCTCCCTAACACGCGCTTCCGAGGGTTAAGGATAGAAGGCTAACTGGTGGAATGCAAAAGGCACATGGTTTGTAATTCGTACGGTTTTTGCTGGACACACCTGGGCTGTGTCTTCGGAGAGTAACGTTCAGACATACATTTTCCACCTACTGGACCTCTAAAAAGCTGACAGCTGGACACGCTGCAACAGCCAATGTAGCAGCAGCACCCTGCTGAAGACAGCTAACCGACCACTGAATTACACTGCACAGCAGTAAAGACGCCAGCAGGAAGCCTGGTCCCGCAGGCTGATGCGCCCTCCGTTTACACACACACACACAACTTCTGAGTCAACACCTGTTCTAGTAGCTACTGCCCAGTGAGCTTCTGAAGAAAATTTTTATCCTTCCATAATTACAGAAGAGCTCCCCACCTGTACAATAAGGTGTAATTTGAATGGACAGCTTTATTTTTCTTGCATCCTGCGCAGCATGCTAATCAAGCTTAAGGAGTGCTTCATTTCCTGGGGATGCTGGTCATGGTCTATATTGAGAAAGGCCAGCTCTAACCTACTCAACAACAACACGTGAAAGACGCTACCTTCACATCATCCTTTCGCACTTTATGCCATACTCGGCTTGATTTTGCTTTTTTCTACGCAGTTCCAACTCTCGCCATTTTATCCATCACTTGTGCTAAAATTCATACACAAAAAGAGAATTTTTGCTGCTCCCAGTCGGAAGATTTCGGCATGGTCTGCAGTGAAAGACAACTTTAGTGCTTTAATAAAGTAAACATGGAGAAAATTTCAGTGAGAGAGACGGCAGCGGAAAATATCTCCTTGAAGTTAAAATGCATTCTATAATCCCCAAGCCATTAATCAATTGTATCTCAGCTCTCCTCTTTGGAGGTTAAAATCTGCTAACGTTATGTTTAATTAGGGTTCAATATAAGGAGATAACCCCACCTACAAGAGCCTTGCAATTCATTTCAAGTTTAGTTAAGCTTTCTCCCCTTCAGCTGCTGACAGGTAAAATGTTTTTCAGTCAGAAATCACGTATGATGAGATACAGAAACGCTTCTGTGTTAGAAGGCTATTTTCCTGCTCAGTCCAACTGTGATCCAGGGTCCTCTGCACTAAGGAACACTAAAGAGGAGACGAGGAGGAGCATTAAAACCGACTCTGCTCTGTCTTTTCAATGAGGGCTCCATTAACAATCGGAAGCGACAGCGTGATTCTCTTACAACCATCCAAGTTTAAGGTTGTCGCAGGCAATTCCTGAACGACCCATCAACGCAGGTCCTGGCTGAACTGCACCAGGAGGAGGTGGGAAAACCTCAAGGCACTCGGGACAATCATTCTGCCAGCAGAGGCCGACGACTGCCTTCCAGAGAGCTCGTGTTCTGCAGCCTCAGTTCGCAGCGCAGCGCTCCGGGTGATGTCAGTGCCTTGCAGAAGCGGTGGCACAAACAAGCTCACCCAGGTTAAAGAGCTCTGAAATTGCAAAACGCCTCGCAACCAAGGTTTAAGGGCACGGTCGCAAGGATTGCAAGTAAGCAAAGCACTCATGGAAAAATAAGAACATATTCAGTATAAGACCCAGACACCTTGCTTCTCAGCAAACGTTTTGACAAGGCAACATTTCAAGCGTCGCACTACGCACAAAAGCAGGATTTCGCCCTTGTTTTGAGCATCGCCCCGGAGGAGCGCGCAGAGAGACGCGCAGCGCACCGACCGCCCGGCACAAAGAGCTGCCGAGGGGAGCGGGGAGCCGGGCCCCGCTGGGGGGGGAGAGCGGCTCCCGACCCCCACCGACGCGCGGGGGGCGAGGGGGTGGGCCCCGCT
>VXAV01006894.1:426040-436177 GCA_013399715.1 Alectura lathami | reverse complement strand
GGGGGCGAGGAGGCGGCGGCGGCTCCCGGTCGGCAGCGGTGTGGGAGCCGGTGCTCGCTCGGAGGCGGGAGCAGCAGGTAGGGACGTGTGGAGCCGCCCGCTGTCGCGGTGCCGACCCGCGCTGGGCTCCTGCCCTCCTGCCGTGGGTCCGTGCGCGGTCTCCTCCTCCAAGGGGTCAGCCGGCTTCCCGGTGGAGAACGGTAAAGGCTCCGCGGGCTGCTAGTCCGGTCGTTGCAGCCGATGTGCCGAGGGAAAGACGAGCACAGCGCGCCCGGTGGCTGCCTTGTGGGGCCTTACCCATGCCTAACTCGTTTGAACCTGAGGTACTTTTTTCCCTTCCTCTGGAAAAACACAAACTTTTCCGCATCTAGACCTTCCATTATACCACAGAAACATATTTTGGTGTAGCACAGCCGTCTTTTCCCTCACTTTTCCCTCCCCCTCAGCCCCTTCGGACGGAGCCGCCAGGGCCGCGCTGCCCGCGGGCCGCGGTCGGGTTGTGCCCGGGAGGGGGCGAAGCTGCTCCTGCGGGTTTCCCTGTTGAGCACCTACCAATCCTCACCTTTAATTTTCCATCCTGTATTTCTTTATGCTTAGGATGATGTTTCATCTTGTTACATTTTTTTTTTTTTCGCAAGGAGTTGGGACTACAGTCCAAAACACTCATGCACAGTTTGTTGGAATGCACAACTTTAAGCTGTGCGGCATGAATATATCTGCAATATTTAACTCTTAAAATGTTGCTGTTGGATGCCGCCGGTTGGGATCAGAAGGCATTATGTTGCAGTGGGGCCATCTAGTGGAGAAGCAAGGGGCTGTTGCGATGTGTTGCTGGCAGATGCGACAGAGCTGCGTATGTGTTAGAATAACGTGGCACCGTAAATCTTGTTTCCAACGAAATAAAAGCACCACTCAATTCCAAAATGAAGGCACACTCAGGATTCATAGAAAATATATTGTATGTTTTACTCCTAGTCCTCCAAATGTCCCTGTCCTGACTTCTAAGGAGTATTAGCTCCCAGAACATGAAGAAAAGAACTGCCTTATGTTAGGAGTCCTCTGGTAATTGCCTGGGATATCAATCTAGCTAAAAGCCCTCCCAGCTTCAACAGGTTTTGTCTGCCTCAGTTGGTAGCCTTTGTAATTCTGAACTGGCAGTGAGGAAGAAGAAATATCTGAACAATTAGTTGTATTACTTATCTCTGAAACTGTCAGGGATAAGTTGAGTTTCTGTGAAAAAGAAAATTTGCATTAAAACTAGCTTAAGCCCAGTAACTTAAACTCCTGCAATAAGATCCCTGCAATGTCAGTGTTGCCGAGCTCATTTCATCTGTGACAAGTTGATTGGCCACTCCTTTAGGTGAGGCAGAATAAAACTTTTCTCAGTTCTCACTTTGTGAACTGTTGCACAGGGAAGTGTTCACCTAACTGAACAAGGGCATGCAAATGAATCCTACCAGAACAGCACCCTTCTTACTCTGGGTATGTGCTAGTAGTGTTCCATGACTTTGCAGGCACATGGTTGCTCAGACCTATCCTCACTGCTGTGGGCTGTGGTCACAGGCTGATTTCCTGTGGTAAGCTGAACTTAATTGTTTTGAAAACAAAGCAGCTATGGCAGAATCTAGGACTTCACATGGCACGTTTAAGATATAAGCAAGCACTTCTCCTGAAGTACTAGTCTGTATCTGAAGGAGAAGCTTTTTAAGTAGTAAAGTTATATCCTTTGTTGTTGTCTTCACTTTTTACCATTCCTGGAGTTACACAAGTTTAAGCTTTCTGTTGAGTTTGATGTTGGTATGTCCTTTGGAGGGGGGCCTCTTGTTTTTATGTAGATAATTAACTAGAAAGTTAATTATATCACTTATATAATATATACCATATCATATATATGATATACCATATCACTTACGGTTTGGGGTTTTTTCCCTCTCTGACCAAAACACTTCCAGAAGACAAGTACTTCAGATGGTTTTCAGTGTTTATTAGCAAAAAACAGATCTTTAATGCTGCTAACAAACAGTATTTCCTGAGTCAGAAACATCAGATCATTGAAGTTTGCAGGTAGAAGGAGTCATTTCTTGTCTGTATGGCTGTCACTGGACATGAGGTTGCATGGCCTCCCGTATATAGCTGTCTTTCCATGTCGGAACAGATGATCATATTTAAGCTCTCTTGAAGACTTGCTTACATACCTGATTCTCACAACGAAGCTCCTAACAGGAGGGAAAAAAAAAAAAAATAGTACAGAAACATATGTAGTAAACAAGGGAACTGTCTCCAAAGGAGAAAGTAGATCTAGTGCCATGACTACTGACCATCACTCAGCAGCTGTGCTAAGTTATGCTTAACATTCTGCATGCAACTGTGCAAGACAAACAAGATTGCAAAAGTAAAACTGTCCCAGCTAAACCAGCTGAAAGCAAAACATACCCCATGTGTACTGTTAAAGGTACTACTGAGTCAGAAGACAGCTTGCACATTGTGACTACAGCATACATTGTATTTTTGTCATGTAAAGACAGTTCTGAAGTAAATACAGAAATCAGCTGTAAATCAGATACCAAATGGAGGTCATCTCCTTCAAGCCAATGGGTCCAGCCCCTGTTCTTCTTCTCCCCAGCCTGGACGCAGATAAGTTTGTCATTGTCCCAGGTAACCAGGCTCTGTTGAAGAGGAAACAAAGTGTTTCTGTATGGTGTTGCCTCAGGTCTGAAACACGGTCTGGTAGGCTGTATCCTTCCCGCCTGGATAAAAGGGACCTAAATACTACTGCTGAGGGTAACTCAGGTTCCTGCTCTGTATTGCATTAGAAATGGTATTTTTGAAACAATTTCAGTTTAGGTAGCAAGACTGATTATGGCATCTTAGTTTTGTAGGATCTCCTTTGGTTTTTGAACTATTCAGCCTTACCTTGCATTTTCTGTTATCCAGGCCTTTATTGTCTTCTTCAAACTCTTCTCCAATTTTGAACTGGAGCATATAGTCTCTGAATGTGCTTGTGGTATGGATAGAAAATGAATCACCGTCCTGCTTGATCACTTTCTGAGGCTTCAGCATTTTTGCTATCTTGCGTGTTGCAAAGTCAATACCTTTGAAAGAAGAATGATTTTAAAAAGCGTTGTACTGATCACCAGCCATTCTGAACAGCTGGGATTTACCTGTGTTGCTTCCAGAAGCATCTCTTTAGGGGTGGTTTGACCTTACTGCTATGCAAGCTGGTTTTTTGCCTTTTTTTTTTTTTTTGATGATTTTGTTTTCCATGCCCCCAGAGCTGTTATATGTTACACTGTTCAAGGCATGTTCTTGAACATTTGGTCCTTTCCCATACATGCAGACCCCAAGAACTCCCTGCTTGCTAGCTACAGGGAATGGCTGATGCCTAATCTCTCTCATCCTTTGAGAGACGAAAGGCATTACATGGCATATTTTTTGTTATTTAGCAGTTAGACACTTTCTGTAAGTCTGTGCTGAAAAGCAAGAGAAGTTTAGTACACATGGAGCACTCTTTCCTGGCTCTGATAAAAGTATCACAAATTCTGCTTTTAACATGTACCAGGCTGAGAGATTCCTGAAAGCTGCCAGGACATCTGAGTGGCAGACTAATGCTGCTTAACCAGCAAACAAATGTCTTCCCATTATATTTCAGAAAGAAAACAAACAAACACACCTTCAGCAATATCTGTTTTTTTGAAGAATTCGAACAATTGAAATCTGGGAGGTCCCTCATGGTGGCAGGGAGAAGGATTGAATGAGGTCTTTTCACCTACCTAAAGCCGTCATGTAGCCTTCAAAGTTGTCGTTGCTGACAAGGTTCCAGGTTCCATTGAAATCAACAGGCATTGTTAGACTGTGGCAAGAAGATAGTCAGCCCCTGACCAAAGAGCAAAAACTAAGAAACAGCTTTCCAGCCAGGCCTTTTATGGGGAAGACTGTGGGTGGGATTACATCCGAGAGCCTTGCTGATGGAGGGGAGGGGTGCTGCGGCTGAGCCAATGGGTGGGAAGGTGTTTGTGGGTCAGCTGTGGCTGGGTTGGAGGGAAAAGTTCACAGTTTCAGAAATCTCTGTATGGAGCAAATGTTATTAACCCAAGAGTCACAGTACAACCCAAAATCTGGTTTAAACTGTTTCTGTCCGTTTTGTGTGCTTTAAGAGGCATCACAGACACAGTTTGTCATTCCTGAGATTCCCTGCACGTGCATTGGGTCTGGGGGTCTATGGTCTGAAGCCTCCATACTTGTCGTAAAGGAGATCTGCCCATGGAACTAGCAAGTCCTAAAGCAGCACTTCAGACAGAGCAATAGAAATAAGCGGTGTATCTCGTTGATTTATGTCTGTCATGGATAGTAGGCGGTGATGGTGTCTGTTGGCTCTAAAGGGAAGCTGAGCGACACGCCTTGTTCGGATACGTTTTTCTCTGCGACTCCCACCACAGCTCTGCTATGCCAGAGTTTAGCTATTGGTGTTCTGATCTCTTTACTTCTATTAATCGTATCCTAGCTAAGCGGACATCCAGACACATGGGCAACTTGCAGAGCGAATGCAAAATGCCCTGTTTTTCTCAGATGCTTTACCAGCCAGAAGGTTTACGTAGCAGCTAGGCGTGACATGGCAGATCTAAGGGCCTGAGCTCTGCTCACGGTTCTGCAGCTCTGTGTCTATGAGCCTTTCTAGAGGAAAGAAGAGAGCTGTGGTTGTTCAGCCTGGAGAAGAGAAGGCTCCGAGGAGATCTTATGGCAGCATTCCAGAACATTAAAGGGCCTACAAGAAAGCTTGAGAGCGACTTACAAGGGCGTGTAGTGATCAGACAAGGGGTGATGGCTTTAGACTAAAAGAGGATAGATTTTGATTAGATATAAGAAGAAAATTTTCACTGTGGGGGTGGTGAGGCACTGGAACAAGTTGCTCAGAAAAGCTGTGGATGCCCCATCCCTGGTAGTATTCGAGACCAGGGTGGGTGAGGCTTTGAGCAACCTGATCTAGTGGGAGGTGTCTCAGTGTTCCAAGGCACTGGCCTTGGAACTGGATGGTCTCTAAGGTCTTTTCCAACCCAAACAATTCCTTGGTTCTATAAAAAGACAGTTTGCTATTTTGAATCTTGAATGTTAAAACTCACTCACAGCTACCACTTTTATCTGTTCACTGATTCAGGTTAGGCTGAGTAGAAGGATAATATTTTGCAGAGAAAATTGGATCCCTGAACTTTAGCTCCGTTTGTGGAGCTGACAGTTTGACCTATATGACTCACAGAGCCACGAGTAGGAAATCAAGACGTCAAAGCTGCTTTCCTGTTTGCAGATGGATATTGTTCTCCATATACTAAACTAGGAATAGCACAGAAAATGCGAATTAATGTTTCCCCTGGACTCAGATAGTAACATTTCACCCACAATTTGTTACTACGGAGCTGTGATACTGGAAGAGCACTGTTGCAATACTGTCACTTCCAAGTAAAGCAAAATCAGTACTTGGATAAGTCCTCTGTAAAAGTTTGGATTAATGTTGTGGTTGAAGATTAAGATTATGCAGATTGTCCAGGATGTGGTGTTGCTTTCTGTAAAAAAAAAAAAAAAAGTACTAAATTTCGAACTAAGACTTATAGAGGGTACTAGCGTTACTACTTCAAGGCTAATCCAAGGAGCTGTCTATGGAATTCTTGTAACAACTGCCTAGTGTCCTGTCCACCTCCTGTGATGGTTTATTTCAGCTTCCCTTACAAATTCTCCTATTTTGGTGGATTGACATTTTTTTCCATTTCCATCTGAATTGCTGTGCAGCACTGAGCATCTAACACATTGTGCTAAGGATGTGGTCTCATTCCAGAAATAGATACAATTCTGAGGTTGCAGTATTTGTAAAATAGAGTCTGAATTACATGTGTGGCGTAAAGGCCCTGTGCTCTCTTAATACTGCAGAACCAAAAGCAATAATGTGGAGAAAAAAAAAAAAAGGCTTGTTTTTTCTTGCAAAACATCTGTGATTGCATTAAACTCTTCTATAAAAAGTTCAGTATGTTTTCAAGTATATAAAGTCTCTCTAGATGAAGTCCACTCCATGAAAGCTTTACTCTGTCCTGTTGGAATACGATACCACGCCGACTGTGATGCTGGTACTGAGAACTGACTGGACCAGCAGAACAGTAGATGGTCAGTGTGTGTGTTTACTTCCAGTGTTGTGACTGGGAGATTTCTGGATCCCACTGGTAAAACAGAAGATCCAGATTCATCGTGGTTTTTGAACAATGCTGTTTTGTATAGAAAAAAACTGTACTGGCATCATTCTATCTATCTAAAAATCAGAAATCAGATTTGGTTAATGACTAAAATTAGCATATTATATGCAATTGATTTTATTGAAAGACCCACCACACACACCTATGTTAAAACCCAGTGAAATATAATTGTCTGATGATCACAGCTTTATAAAACATCCTATGAAATATGGATTTTCTCTGGAATGACACAAAGTACACCAACACACACCAGTGTCATTATTTAGAAGAAGAAACCTAGACTTAGAGTGCAGTTTTATTCTGAACAGTGACCACACAAACAGGGTGCTTTCCTACTGGAAGCATCTGCTGTTTATTCAGAAGCATGCTACTTGAGAGCTGAAAATAAATCTTGCTCCCTTGTCAGCCAGAGATAGACAGCAGACAGAAAAGAAACGTAGATCTTGTCCTTTCCCATGCACCGTCAATAATATAGTGTATCTTCAATCTTCAGTGGCACTTTGATTGCTGAAATGTGACGGGGGGCTTAACTTGTCCTTCAGTGCCTTTGTTACTGTCGATAATGCATGAACCCAGCCTCATTATCAAAAGTCAGTGTAAGCTTGACTGTGCTCTAGGAGAAAAAATGACAGACTGAGCACATTTGAAGCAGGAATTACCAAGAGAAAAAAAAAAAAAAAAAAAAAAAAAAAAAGTAAGAATCCTTGAAGGTATTTTATGTCGCAGTACAGTTACAGATGACCTGCTGAGCTGTGACTTGATTCTCTGCAGATGGCCACCTTTGCAGGCTGGAGTTAGCAGAACAGATTCTAGGTATGGTACTTGCAGAGTATGATGTGAGGCTCCAGGTTTGCGTGCCTGATCCTAGCCCTGCTGCAGGTGACCGGTTTTCCCGCTGCTGTCTTGTCTCCTCTGCTGGGCTCTGTATGAGCCCTGCACACACTGGGGCAGCTGGTGATGTTCTGTGTCTGTGGTTTCCAGACTAAGCTCCCAGTGAAGCCTACTGCGGTCACCTCCTGAGCTCTTTGGGGATCACCTGTCCAGGGAAGGAGGATGACAGGTTGTCACAGTAATGATCCTAGAGCAAGTGTGTGGTTCTAGAATTGCCCATCAGCATCCAGCCTCCCTGCTCTGAGAATCTTGCGTTGTGTTGGCTTTGTTAGTCTGTAAAATGTGGACAGATTTGTCTTGAGGAGACGGTATGAAAAAGCTGTTAGTGTCTCGGAAATACTGACATTTTTATTAAGGCACATAGCCCAAACCAAAACCAGGATGACAGCAATGAAAGAGAGGTAGAATTCTATTACCATGACATTCACAGTGCCTCTCCAGTGTATATTCACATAATACAGACAGTATTTCGTTAGGTACTAAACCAGATTTCTAGCAAAGAAAAACATTTCACTGACGTACCGTCCTCACATCCAACTGTTTCTCAACATAAAACAATTCTGCCTATATATATTTGGCTCCAAAGTAAAGGCTCATTTATTTTTGGAAATAAAGGGAAAATTGCCCAGGAATCTGCCATGACACTATTATTAACTTATCCTTTAAATCAGCGGCTATAAACCTGTTTCTGAAGTAGATCCATCCTCACGTGAGAAACATTGCTGAACTTAACGTACAGCTCTGGAAACATGAATGGAAAACTAAAGCACAAAGCATTTTGGGGAGCAAATTGCATGACAGCAAACAAAGGGGCTTCATAGTTGCAAGGCAGGCGACTGAAAGCATGACGCATCTAGCACCAATTCACCCAGGAGCACGTTTTTCCCTTCCACAGGATACAGCTAAATAATTTCTTTAAGCTGCACCATATGTTAGCAATTTTGAAAAATTTAGTTACTATAGTTGTACTATATCCGTAAGTGGTGTACTTTGAAAGGAAATGGATTTGTTACATACAACACTGAGTTATTAAAACTGTGTTCCTGTTTTATAAATTTCAGTCAAAGCAGTCCGAGCTAAAACAAATCAGAACCTTTTCATTGTTTTGTCAATTCATAATTCTCATATACTAGTATAAATTCTTTAGTTCACTGAACAATATGTCTAGATGTGAAAATATTATTGGATTTAAAAAAAAAAATTGCGTATGCCCAATTCTTAAGCAAACCAAACCTCATCAGCAACTGCACATCTAATGCCATATAGTTTGCCTGCTATTTACTGGAAAACAAACAAAAAACCATCTTCCTGTACTGAACTATTACCTTTTCACAGCAGAAGGTAAATTATCTGTAAAGTGCCTGTTAGTTCTTGGAATCGCTTATATTTTTCTGTAAGGGAGCCAGGACAACCCCAGCATTCCTGTCCTCACTCTCTGGACTATACAGATTATTTTTCTCTATGTATGCCCAAACGACATCAGGCACCAGGTAACGAATGCTCTGGCCTCTCCGCAGTGCTCTCCTGATTTTGGTGGAGGAAATGTCGTTTGTGATCCATTCTTCCACAAGGTGAATGTTGTTCTTGTATTTCCACAAAACATCAGATTCGTAGATGAATTTCTGAGTGCTGTTTCCAATCCTACTGATGCATACAAGGCCGTGATTTTGCAGGATTTCAGTGATGTCCTCCAACTTCCACAGATTGGGGATCCCAAAGGATTCCAGCAGGTCACTTCCACAAAGCAGTTTAACCTGTGGGACATCTTGAAAAGGAAAATGAGTGAGAAACAGGGCTTGGTATAGGCCACCAGATTTTAGGTAACGTGAAGGGGACATGTAATATCTAGGCTACCTCCCAGAATCTTGGTTAAGATGAGACAATGGGATGAAATAATAATTAAAGAAAAAACAGAGTATAATTTATAATTGGTAACCTTAATACAGAGTTTCTCTAAAAAAAGAAAGGTTACGGAAGCCCACAAAATGATCCTGTACCCAGATATATCCTGAATTTTGGGACTTACTCCTTTCCTTTCTTGCTTCAGTAATTTATAATTAATGATGCAAAATTCTACGCTGTAGCTAGAGTGTAACAAAGTTCTGTAGGTAAAATGCTCTGACTTTTTCTACAGCAAGTTTCTATTACCTTGAGTATTTTTCATGTCCTATATATTTTACTCTTATAAACTTGTTACAAAGCTTTATGCTGTGGGATCTAGGTGAATAACCTTCTTCAGTGAAATCAGAAACAAGAACTAGCAGGAAAAATAAGTTACTCATCGGCACCATTCCCTTGAAATAGCAAGTACTGTTAAGCATTTAATTTGCAAACAGACTTAACTTTTTATATCTGGACTCTGATTTTTCTTTTTAATGGGGTCATGCCTGTTTGGTTCATGTTTCCTCTTCCGTCCTGGCTTTGTTAAAGGTAAAGCATGCTGCGGACTATTCGTAGGATCAGGAGATGAAAGCCTTTGCTGATGGTGCCTGCAAACAGAGGTATTTTAGATATGTTAAAGATGCCGAAGGATATATGGAAAAGTATGGCCTGCTAAAGAACCCCTCGCCGCTTCCTCTCGTACCTTGACAGACAGCCCATGCAAGAACCGAGCTGCTAGAAGGGAGACTTTTGAGAGCTGGCTCATGAGACAGTCCAAGTGTGACGATTTCAATGACCATAAGATTAGTTACTTTTTTAAAAAATGAAAGTTCATTTTGAAAAGAAGAACCTCAGTGAAATACCAGTGACTGAAAGAGCAAAAAATGTAAAATGTACAAAAATACATTACTTTTTAGAATTCTCCAGCCAGCCTGTAAACACACAAGTGGGCAGTGTAACACAATCAAGACCAAATGAGAGAAGCTTGGATAGCTATGTCCGCCCTATTCTAGTTTGTTCTCTTCCCTCAGGAAGATCGTTTCAGCACAAAAACCGAGTAGACCCTAAGATATACGATCTTACAGCAGTTCACAGGCTCGTTATGTGCATGTTCAGGACTGACGTTGCAGTT
>VXAV01006894.1:391893-403367 GCA_013399715.1 Alectura lathami | reverse complement strand
CTAGGGAGGAAGGAAACTGCATCCCTGTTCCTGAGAAATAGGAAGTCCCTTGGAGGCAAGAGTTCTTCCCTTGTAATCCCACTTTACCAAAAACTATAGCAAAACATCTGCAGTAAAATTACTTTGTAACAAAGAATTTAATTTTGTGAATGTTAAAAAGTCTTCTCTTAAAATTTACAAGTTTTTTTTTTTTTCTTCGTTGACCTAAAGAAGGTAACAAAAATCTTTTCATGTGCTTTTTGGTTTTAGTATATCCTTCAGAGAAGAGATGAAGTGGCATACTTCTGCAGGTACGATTACAAGAGCCATGTAGACCAAGTCATCAAACGCTACCAAGAAAAGCTCCCAACAGTGTTCTTCTGCCCCTAGGAGCAGGGGTCTCTTACCCGTGTTGTCCGATGATGTTAACGATGCTACCAGGTCACTGGGGAGACCCAGGTTCTGTGCTGTGGTTAGTCCAAGAAAAGGCAGTAAGGGAACGTATTTCTGTTAGTCAAACAGCCACTGCTTCTTAGTTTGACTTCAAGCAAGAGGCATTAATGAAATGCCTCTCCAAATGGTTTAAAAAAACCTAAACTATATAGGCTCAAAACTGAAAGCCCATCTTTACTTTTTTAATTATGCAGAGCATCCATGCGGAAAGCAGCGCCGAAGAGTTGTGACTTTTTTTTCTTTGAAGGACGAGATAAGTAGGTGTTGTAGTGGGTACGTTTGTCATCGTTTTACAGCAAATTTTATTGATATGTGAGGCCAGAATGGTTAGGCAATTTTGGTAGTCAACAGCTGTTAATCTCAAAGTGTCCTTGGTCCTAACTCTGTACTTTGATGCAGTATTGCAAAACATTAAAATGCTAGTCACCAGCCTAATAACAGCTCACATTTTAATTGCATTACCAGAAGAATCCAGTTAGCCATAATCTCTCTGCTATAAAAGAGATGTGGTTTCTTCAGTGTAAAATGCATATGATCTGGCATTAATGGTGTTCAGATGTCAGTACAAATTACAGGGCAGCATCAGTCACGTTTTAAATTGAAAGCTATCTCTAATGTGCTGGGCATCTGTAGAAGGATGCTGTGCTGACGAGTACCAAAGGAGCGCCTGTAAATATAATGGTGCTTCAGCAAGTGGAATAGTGGAGAGAGGTCCTGGCAGTAGGCATTACTCGTGAGGTCTGCCATTTCTGGTTAAATACAACAATGCAGTGAGCTTAAGCTGCTGAGAAGTTGGTCTCTAGACCACAGGCAGCTTGTCTCCAAATATGGTACTTCTGGTTTTGGGAGCTGTTACTGCAGGCTTGTAAATTGAAATGAAATGTTATTGTTGTTATAAATGCTTACAGATAGTTACTGGAATTTTGCATTTTCTGGTCTTAGACTGTTCTGTGTGGGCTTGTCATTTCTTAACTGTGTCGCTTGCCTTTTTGTTAACATAGGTTGAAACATCACATTTTTGCACTGTCCAGAGGTTAACAGAGCAGTTCAATTTCAGAAATTTGAATTAAATTACAGTATTGAAACTGGCTGCCAGCGTCTCGGGTCTGAAGAGTTTCTCTGTGAGTGCTGCCTGGTAATTCTGAATGTCCGATTGTTCATGCGTGTTGCTGTTTCGTGTTCCATTTCAAGCCACTTGAGAATTACTGAGGAATGCAGAAAAAAATCCTACACCTTGGGCATTCATACATGCTTGTGTCAGGTCTGACGTTGTACTCTGTTGCGTAGGAGCACAATGTAGGCATGGTAGGCTTATTTTTAGATTCATTAGGGAGCCTGAGCCCATTTCTTGCTTCTGCAGTCAATTAATTGTTTTGGTGTTTATAGCGCAGGGTGTTTGTGTCCCGTGAATTAAGTTGCTTTATAGCCTGCTGAGTTTGGTTTCTGTAATATTAGTGGCCATCTTCAGGAAAACCCAGTTTTAGTGCTAATGGTGTGTGTAATTCTTCAGAAGATTGCAAGTTCAGTGTTCTGACTTCTTACAGAGCTGCTTTGAAAACACGACTTCGGTCATAACGTGGCTGAGTTTATGAGAAGATGATGTGACCACAATTGTTGGTCTGGCTCTTCCTTGCGCATGTTTGGTACTGCCCTCGGGGCAGTTCCTGACATGAATGCGGGACAGACAGCTGCAAGAGTCTGACTTGGGTGACCATACTTAATAGCCCAAAACTGTGAGCCTTCCTTGGTGCAGATGTTGTATGGATATAAATGTTCCTGATACGTATAGCGTATCTCTCTCATTTTATACAGTTGGTAGATGGACAATAATTTGAGTCTTGTGGGGTACTGGTAAAATTGTTAGTTGTTTCTGGTGCTCTTTTGTTTTCACTAGTTTGATTCAAGTTAAAATCAAACTGTGGAATTGAAGCCAATGTCTTCAAAACAAAAGAGGCATCTCAAGTTGTTTGTCATGCTGAAGGCTTGCTTTTCTGTTTCTGAAAAGCTAAAATATTTACAAAGAGATCCATAGAAAGCGTGGCTTTGTCTTGATGATGCATGTGGAACACTTCTTTTACAGCTGTAATTCTTTTGTGTGGGATACCTGGTAGTTAAAATCATTGGCTATCTATCATTATGGCCTTGTTTCCTGTTCAGAAGATTTGTAGCTTTGTTATAAATAAGGGAAGAGGTGCGTGAGCCTCTGTGAGAGATGCAAGTGATCGGGACAGGAGCAGCACTCTTCACTGCAGCTGTTGAGGATCACCTTGACTGAAGTATTGTCATGCTTCTTAAGACTTGTTTCTTGGGCTTGGGATAAAGTTTGAGTATTAACTGCTGTAGCTAAATTTTGTAACTTTTTAAAGAATTTTTGACAAACTCCTTTTTAAAGTGTGAATACCTTTTCGAGGTGGAAGTCTTTTTTTTTTTAAGGTTCTGTTGCTGTGAATACGTTTAATTTCAGAGGCTTCAAGTTGGCTGATGCGAACTGCTTAAAAACCTGTACTGCTTCTTTTATCTATATGAGGTATGGTAGATGTCTTTTAAAAAAAAAAAAAAAAACTTGCTACTGTGGTACAGCAAAAATCTGGTTTGTGTGTGCCTGAAGGTCAGGAGACAAGCATTAGTTTAATGAAAATAGTGATTATAAAGGTGGGATTGTGGCCTAAGCATTGATGTAAGAGCTGCTTCATTGAACTGTGGAGCTTTTGTGAGTGCACTTCATTACTGCTGTTGAAGTACTTTCTGAAACTCTGAAGGGTGATCCAGCACGGGGGAGAAAAAAATACATAAAACCCCTGCTTGTTTTTCTACATTTTCATGTCAAAGTGGCAGTGGTTTGGGCTGTTTCCCATTCTCCTGGAAGAGGAAGGACTGCATGTTTTTGTTTAAAGTTTAAATTTATCACTGGAATTCCAGCTGCAAATTGGCTAAATGTTGATATTGGGATTCAGCTTCTGTGATTAGCTGCAAGATAATACTGACCATGAAACAATAAGACAAAAAATACAGAAATATTTCGGCTCTTACTGTTCACCTATAAATAGGTAGCTGTTATGAATTCTTCATTGTCGTATCCCTGGGGAGATGGGAATTAATCCAGCCTCCAGCTGCCTGTGACTGAAGGTCGTGAGTCAGATGGAATTAGAGGAAAATTGGTTGCAGGATTTTGCAGACTCTGCTTCCTGACTTTAGGTTTTGGGCTCCAGCCTGGAAGGTTTTTAGGGCTCAAGCTGTTCTCTGTACAATGTCATTCGAAAATTAACAAGGCTTGGAGGTGCAGCATCCCCTTGCACTTACAAGTTTTCCAGTATGACCGTGTTTTAACTGCTGAAGTCCTCAACGGTGGAGCTGTGGAGGCTAATAGCTTACCCCTGGATAATGGTACCATGGAGTTAAAGGACCTCTTCATGCTGGCTGTTAACTCAGTTTGTGTTGCGCAGATGAAACCTCCAGTGGTTGGGTTTATTCACCGTAACTTCTGATCTGAGCTTGTATAGTCCTATCCCGTTAATTGGGGTTTTTAGCTGCCTTGAACAGAATCAGCTAGATTCAAGAAAAAAATATTTTCCTAGCTGAAGTAGCTTCTGTTGGATTTCTTCTGGTTATAACTAGAAATAATGCAATACATTATAGAGGTAGTCAGCTGTAACCTACGTTTTAAAGAGCTTGCCAGATGGTTGCTCTAAGTACTCTAAATTATAAAGACTGAATATTTAAAATATTATTCACATTTACTGACAGTTTCCTGCCTTTTTTTCCCCTCAGTTTAAGCTATCCAGAATTCTCAGTTTCACTTTGTTTTTTTTTCCCGTACCAGTAAAATGGGGCTGTTCAGAGTGTCAGAGTTAGAGAAGAACTGCAGGGTTGGGGGGAAATAAACAACTGGAAGGAACAGAAACTCATACTGCTTTTTTGTTGTCGTTACATTAAATAAGCATGCCTTTGAAATTAAGTGGGGTGCTGAAGTAGTTTGATTTATGCAAAATTAAAAATGTTCATTTTTGAGATTTTTTTTTTTCTGTTGTGAATGTGAAATGTTCTTTGGTTCATTTAAAAAAAAAAAAAAAAAAAAAAAAGAGGTGAGGTTGTCAGTGATTTAGAAATTCTTTATTATAAACCCTTCTGTGGTGTTGTCCAGGAAAAAAAAAAAAAGCCTTTCCAGGTTTTGAATTGGTAAGAGTGTAGGTGGAAGTGAGGGAAATAGTTATAAGTCTGTAGTTTTCAGTTGGTGTGTGCTGGAGTCCTCTGTTACTGAAAGAACTCAGTCAAAACAGTTTTTGCCAGTGAGCTTGAATTTCCTTAGGAGCTGTTTCCATCTGTTCATATAACAGAGCTGTTAAACTGAGTTTGTGTCCAGATTTCTCCTGTCTACATTTCTTTTTTTAAAGTGTAAACGGGGTAGTTGGTGTTCTAAATCTGGTTAGGAAGAGGAAGGGGGTGCCTAGCTGAAAGGGTAATGTTCTTCATTGCATTCCTGTACTGTTGTGTGCAGGGTTAGTAACTGAAGGGAAACCCATTATGGTTCTTTCGTTCACTGTTGGGAGGGATTTCATCTTCTTTCCATGACAAAGTTTTCAGGACAGAGAACGATGTGGAGAGGTAAGGGAGCAGAAAAAGTTAATACTTAATTCTCCTGCATCTTGGCAACATACTTGTGAAGCAGCCTAGCTTTCAGCCGTGTATGTATCTTCTGGTTCCATTTTACTCTCATCCCTAACTTGCTGCCTTGCTGGACAGTACAACTTCAGTCTATTGCTTTGTGCGTGCAGAAGGTGACATTTACTCTCCCTTTTGCAGAGGAGACAGGATTGCATCTACTTTTCCTGCTGCCGAACAGATGGGTTTGGTAGGCAGACAAAGAGGGATGGGAGCGGGGATGTCAGGCATGCAGGACTCTGCCCAGTCCACATGTTGGGCCTTGCAAGGCAGCGAGCATTCCAGTGATGCTCACCCAGCCCTTCTGCAGGCAGAGCGAGGAATGAGGCGCTGAGGAGCAGGGCAGCTTTTCTGTTGGTTTGCTGCTTGGAAAAGGGAGACAATGTTTGTGAACCCAAATTTGTCACTTTGGCAAAGCTAGGCTGGCAGCTTTGGCTGTAATGTACGGATCTTCCTCATTTATTATTCTGTCTTGTGAATCATATTAAAAATACATGAGAACTAAGTTTCATTCCCTATGCGTGCCAAGCAGGGAAAAATTAGGTGACCCAATTATGTCCATTTTGCAGTGTGTTGGATGTAGCAGGACAAACTTACAGGATTTAGGCTTTTAACACAGTTTAATGAAGGATACGATTGTTTCAGCCTAAGACTACTGCATTTGAAACACGCAGCCCAGCGTTTTTCCATGAGAGAGGAATTGCGTATTGGCACTGGGAACAGAACCGTGCTTAGCTGCAAACAGATGAGGTATTGGCAGCTCAGCTTCACCTTGCAAAACAGTCTCACGCACACCTGGAGAGACCAGTTCCAGACCTGATAGGACAGTGCATGCTGATGGCTTCGTCACCTTCTGGCATCTCTTCCTTAAGCGTTAGTAATTCAGGATATGATAGCCAGGAATTCAGCTGAGACCCCTGCATTTCTTGGCTTAGACCAATAAATGCCAGTGAATGTGTGAATAGCTCTGGGTTCTGCTTACTGAGTGTGAAAGGTACTCTTTATTCTGAAAAAGTTTGGGCTGAAATTGTTATTAATCCAGTTGAGTCTTTTAACTGGGAGGGAGGCAAGGTTAACAACCTGCATTTAATTTTAGATTCACGTTCTTCTACGTCCATACCCCATTCATTCCTTTGAATGAACAGCCTTTGAGTTCCCTTAGTGCTGTGGAAATTCCTTCAGTCCAGTACACAACATTTCATATTTTTCTATCTCCCTGTCTGGCTTTTTGTGTGGAAAACACAAATCAATATTTTGTTTTTCTGGGTTTATTTCTCATTCTTTTCCTACACCACTTGTGTAGACAGGGACAAAAGATCAGAACTGAGCATAGGCAAAATAAACAGTGGCTTGGCAGGAGTGAAACACGGGTACAGGTAAGCAGAGAGGCAGAATTCAGAGTGGGTAGTTGTGAGATGAAGAACTAACCTGAGCTGGAAAGTGCTTCTGGGGCAGATGGCTGTGCAGCACGCAGGTCTGTTGGGGCAAGAGATTGCGAGCAGGACTCATTCCGGCGATGATTCAGCTGTTCCTCAGCTGTCTTGCTGCGCTCTTTCTCATATTTTTCACCTCTTCCCTCCCACCCCTAAAATACACAGTTGCAAAATATTTTTAGATCTTATTTCTTAGGGTTCTTTAGAAATGAATGTGGAAGTGTTGATGTATGTTTGAAGATGTTGGGTGTGTGAGCTGGTGTGGATGATAGTTAGGAGTGAGTTGGCAGAACGTGTGACTTTGAACCTGTCACCAGGTCTCTTAAGTTTGTTTTGTCCTTGCACTTTTAAGAAAAAGTAAGTAAACCTGATCAATTTAACTTACTTCAGTCATCTCAGAGCCTTGAGCAGTAAAGGTGCTTGTTCCCAGGGTAGGGTGTGCAAGCTTGATGGTCAGTCCGTTTACTGGCCGTGAGGATGGTGGGGTGGGTTCAGCGGGGGGCACCCACGGGGGTCTGACGGTCAGTCAGATGCTTGTAGCGCTGCTGCTGGCTTGTAGGGGGCTGAGGCTGTGTTGGACTGAAGCTGTCTGCATGTGAAGCTCTCTGGCTGGTCATGGAAACAGCCTGTGTTGTAGAGTGTGTTTCAGTTCTCTGCTGAATTCCTCTGGATTTACAGAGTCAGGAAAACATTTGATCTTCCTGTTTTAGTTTGTGTTTGGTATTAAATGCAACAAAAGCATAACGACTATTATTAGCTATTTAGGGCAGGATTGGGAGTTTTAGTGGTAACCATAAATATGCTGTTACTGAGAGCAGGACATAAATGCATCTCAGAAGTGGTTAGTTCCTGTGTGCCAGCCTTTTCCTTTAGGAAGGAGTTCTCACAGGTGTGTGGTGGTTATTTGTGCAGTGTGTGTGGATTCTTTGAGGTGTATAGAAATGAGATCAGCGATTAGTTACTGTAAATGGTCCTGTTGTCAGTGCTGTAGATGATCTTTCTTGGGACTGCATTGCATATTTAGAGCGCAAGAACAGTGGGAACTAATTAGCGAGGTATGGTTTAGATTAAGCAGGCAATTTCTTTCCTCTGGAGAGGTGAAATGATTCTTCTAAACGATAAAATGATTAAACTCAGCTGCTGCAAGCACTTAGTTGGTCATTGTAGACAACTTGGGTGAAGCTAGCAGGTATTTTGAATTCAACTTTTTTTTTTTTTTCCTGAGAAATCTGGCATATGGAATAGTTGAGTAGCTGGAACTACTCTTTCCTTGTTTCTCTGCTAGAGATGACATTTGCATGGGGTGGTGAGCAGCCATGAAAGAAATTTAATTAATCTAGATATGCTTTTTTCATACTGACTTGATTTAAAAGAAGAAAAAAAAAGTGCATGTTTGATAAATTTAAACTGGAGTTTGTTAACAAATGGTGTGGATATGTGCATCTTCCCTAATGAGATACTCTTAATTAAGTACAGCAGCTTATGGTAATTAGGGCGTGATTCTAGGTGTGATGCTGTCCTGAGTAGCAGACTTGCTATTTCATAGCATGTTACAGAGGACTTGTGCTACCACTCCACTTGTGAGCTTGAACTGCTTGTCTTACAGGCTGATGTGGCAGACAATAAGAGTTGTGAACTCTTATTGAGCCCTGGTACCCAGTGTCAGTTGTGAAATATGTTCAGAAATATGTCACAATCCAAAATAAATAAAAGCATGTAACTGTTAGCTGCTGTTGGCTGAACAGTCAGGTTGGTCTGAAATCCGTGCAAAGGATTCTCTAGCCCAGCATTCAAATGCTGCTCTTTGTAATTGCTATATTCACATGATGTATGCTTAGTTGAAAACAATAATTTTGGTCAAAATCACCATGCTTTCCTTTTCTCCCTAGTTTCCCTCAAATCTTTGGTAAGCTACGCCTGCTTTTTTTATCTAGAAGAAATTACATGTCACTACTTCTATTGGCTTTTTCAGGGAGCTGGGTTTTATGCTTAAAGCTTCTTAAAGAATGCAAAGCTTGAATGCATTCCATTCTCAAGTGATTGAGAATGTCATTGCTATGGACAGGGTGTAAACCTTGCGGATGTAGAATGGCCTGACCTTTAAAAAAATTATTCTTTAAAAATAATAAAAAAAAAAGGGCCTACAACCTCCAGACAAACCTAAACTTTTATGAATTTTGGCTAGACCATGATATAAAGCAAACTGTCAATTAAAAGACACTGAATTAAGGTTTTTTCTGGCTTTCAACTTTGTATATTTCTGTAATGCTTTGCTAATTTGTTTCCACAGGGCAATTTCCTCATATTTTTTCCAAATCTGGCCATTAGCTGGGACTGAACACGGGGATTATCTGATCTTCAGTGGTTTTTAGAAGGAGGTACGTTGGCAGAAAAATCTCTTACGTGCTGATTTGGGAGGGGACAAGGTGAGGATGAGGGAGCTTGCTTGATATATGTGCCAGAAGAGATTGTAGGGCTAGGCAAATTCTGCTGAGTAGCGTTGCATTATGTATGGTGTATTAATTTAACTTTCTTGGGAAAGCGAAGTGGACAGGTACTTCAGTAAGGTTTTCCAGTCCTTCATTTGTAAAGATAGATTGTGTTGTCTCCAGACTAGCTTTGCAAGTGGTTGTGGAAAATTCCAGATGTAATTATACAGCATGCATGGTGGGTAGTGTCATCCTGAAGGGTATTTTATAGAAGTTTTATGTAACAGGAACGGAGAGAGGTGCAAGTTTTTCAGTCTCAATATTGTCTTAAGACTTTTGTTGTCTTTAATGTCAGGTAGGAAAAGCTGTGGTTGCTGAGACTTTCAACTAATATGATTGTGCAGTGTATGAAGAGCAAAAACATTGTTGCTCTGTAATCTTAATTTAGCCCCTTTATACATATATTTTAGTAGCTTTTGATTGGTGTTAAGTTTTTTTTCCCCCCCATGTTGCTACTACCTTTGTAAGGTATTCACCGGGTGGGTAGATCTGAGTATTATTTTCATCCGTCCTGTTAAACATGTAGGCCATGACGCATCCATCTTGGTTTAAACTTGCTTTAGAACCAGGTTTAAATAGGAATATGACATCATGTCATATGTCTTTTTTTTTTTTTTTAATAACACTAATTGATAAATATCTGAAAAACTGTTATGCTGGGAAACAATGAATAACTGTTTCTTTTGACTTAAATCTCGTGTAATATCTGGTATATAATGGGATATTGAAATGTATGGAAGCGGTTTTTGTTGGTGTTTGTGTGTAGTGCCACCTATTGGTAGATGTTTTATACAACTTCCATTCCTAAACCATAGGTGTGTTTAACTTCATCTAGCTTTTGTTTATCCGGTGTAAGTGTGGTGGCTGTGCATTCTGCATCCTGTTTTCATGTTGGCTGTGGTTATTTATGGAGGGGAAAAAACAAAACCACAGGCTCTTCTTCATCTAGTTATTAGGTTTCTCTTTTTCTACTTGCAAGTAAGGTAATGAGATAATGAGCTAGCAGTGGTCTGAACATGAGCGTCTTTGAATCTTTGAGTTGGGCAAGGCCCAATCTAGCTATTCAGATGTTTAAGGATTTCTCTGAAGGTTGTGATTCCTCACTCTTTCTGCCAGCTGGTGAAAAATAGGTTAGGAATTGAACTTCCCTATTATTCCTATTGCACCTCATTACTTGTTTTGAGTGTCTTTTTTCTAATCTTATCACATTTTCAGGAAATCCAGGAGCTGGCAGGAGGGGAATGAACCGTGAGGGTGTCCCCGGAAAGAGTCCGGAGGAGATGTACATTCAGCAGAAAGTGAGAGTCCTACTCATGCTGAGGAAGATGGGATCAAACGTAAGATGTGCTATCACAGCCCATGCTTTGTGGCTTTCCAGACATAATTTTGTAGTAACTGGGATAGTGCTCGCTGAGATGGCCAGGTGATGGTCTGGGTTTATTGCTGAATTCTTGTAGCTATCATTGATTTAACCATTATCCTGTGATTAAATACAGTTGAGTTTTTTCCATAAATATTATGATGCTTGTGATGCCTGAAACTGAATCTGAATGTCTGGTTATTTCTCTATGTACAACAAAAATTTCAGTTATTGTGAATCAAGGAAAATAAGGCAACTGTTTTAAAGTGACTTGGAATCTCTGTGAATGTGTAATTTTTCAGGTGGCTGCTGTAGCCTTGCTGGTATTATAATTAGCACAAACAACGGTTAGCCTAAATTGTTGAAGAGTAGAATAGAGGCAACTGTAACATTTCCTATTGGGAAGTCAGAGATAATATCTTGAGTCTAAAAGCTTCATTTTCCTTGTTGCTGACTGACTCTTTGTACACTTGCAGCTGACTGCTAGCGAAGAAGAGTTCCTGCGCACGTATGCGGGTGTAGTGAATAGCCAACTTAGCCAGCTTCCTCAACACTCAATTGATCAGGGTGAGTGCTGGATTTGTTTTGCCTTGTGTTTATATAATTTGTGAGAAGACTTTCAGGAAACTCTGAATTTAGGTTCCTAGAGTTAAAATACTTCCTACTTAAACCATCCTGCAATTTGAGATTCACAGTTCATTTCCTGCTACAATTCTGGGAGGAGAACTAGAGTGTGCAGTTCAGCAGGTGGTTTGATTTTGACAGGTAAAGAAAAACTTGGATATACCTAAGTTTGCTTAGGATGAGTAACCTGTTCTCCATGATAAATCATTTTTAGCCAAAATCTTGAACTGAATTAATGTATATAGCCTCCCTCTATATTTGATAAATATGTATAAATTCTAACCGCACTGATTTTTTTTTTCCATAGGTGAAGTGAAATTCAGGCATGCATAGATCCCTCTGATTCTGTGTGTCTTCCTGTATTCAGTATGGGTCCTCTGCGTTAGATGATTTTAATCTAAATTTTGATATTTATTCTTACTCTGCTGAAACAGTCTAGCTTGAAAGTTTAGCAACAGGAGGAGTTTGTTTCCCATC
>VXAV01006894.1:369100-388153 GCA_013399715.1 Alectura lathami | reverse complement strand
AAAAAAAAAAAAAAAAAAAAAATCAGGCTGAAGTATCTGGTACTTAAATTTAGCATTAATAAAGAGCCTGAACCTTCATACCATGTTGCTGACTTTATTTTATAACCATTTAATTTTTGGATCATTTCTGTAGTGTTGTTAACACATACATGGAAGTGCAAAATATATGGCATTTTTCTTTACTGAGACTTTTTTTAGCTGACATCTATGGGTTTTTTTTTCGTAGTTCAGTTTGTGTGGCTCCAAGAATAACTGAAGAACCCAAAGCCATCCCTCTTTAGTATCTGTGCTAGAGGGGAGGATGTAATCATGAGCTGTTTCGAGATATTGCTGATTAGTTCTCTTCCCTGCATTGCAGCAAGAACTAACACAGCTCAGACTCATTAGGTTTCTTGAGCTTGAAATGATGAAATTTAAGGCTTTCTTATACATTTTTAACACAAGAAAATGCTTCTCGGGAAGTTATATGCCCAGAAACATCTCCTGAAAAAAATTAAGAAACCCTAAAAAACGAACGAACAAACATATTTCCTGCTTCTCAGTTGCTTAGATTTCTAATGGTGGGCTAGCGCTTGGCTGTCGGAAGTCCCCGCGCTGTGGTGTATCTGAAAATGGGGGCTATGCAGCTAGTAAGCCTGATATGTGAATTATACTAAGACCTTGGTGATTACAGCTCTGTTGTTCCTATAGCAACAGGAGTGTCGTGCTTGTTCTTGAAGAAAGCTGGTCCCTTGGGGAGGGCAAAGCTGAGATGCAGGCACACGCCTCAGCTAGGTTAGCCGCAGTCTCTGGATGGTAGGGTATTAAAAATGAATCCGGGCCGCTCGCGGAACGGAGTGTGGGACTGCAGCCATGAAATACCAGATAGTGGGGGAGAAATTGAGATAAAGCTCTTCTCAGCGTAGAGTGTGTTCTCTCTTTTGAACACCATGCTTGTCTTAATGTGTTCCTCCTTTCAGCAGTGCATGTTGTATTTTTAGAATGCCAAACTAGGATATTAATACTGGGAATTTCAGAGGAGAAGTAATGTTTACAAGATGATTGCTGGAAGGTGATTTAAGAGGTGTGTATTTAAAGATCTTGAGGAAAGTGAAGATTTTTTTTTTTTCTATTTGGCATCCTTTTGACACTCATAACAGGTTTACCTTTCTGATCTCTAAAAGCTTTTCAGGTTTATTAATTTTGCAGGTAGCTTCAGACAGATCAGTTCATCATTCAAAGAACACTTGGAAATAGCAGTTACAGGTAACATCATGCTTGGTGTCAAGGTAGGGTGTTTTTGATCCAGCTTGTCTCCTACTGGCTTGATATCACTGTAGGTGAATGCTTCCCGTGGAAAGCATTAGCTACAAGTTAAATATTTTTAGCTTGCAGGAGGGTAAGAGTGTGAAAGTGTAAGGCAGAAGGAGTGGGGAAATCATTTTCGTGTCTGAAAGTTTGCGGCAATTAATGCTTTTCTCATGAAGGAAGAAGGGAAATACTTTGTTGGGTGTAAGCAAGTCTCTATTTCAGCGTAGAAATGTGTACCCAGAAAAGGGAAGGCTGTGGAGAGAGAAGCTCTATGTATAGTCTGTAGGAGGTCAGGTATACGTGCACCTTTTCCATTGTTCTATACATTAATTACTGGAAGTGCAAAGCTCAGTGGAGGATGTGCTAGAAGTAAACATGGTTCACAGTCCTATTGTCTTAGCTGCGGAATTTTGGCAATGTACAGCTTAACTTTATAACCTGTGCTCTGCTTTTTCAATTTTTTGCTTGATTAAAAAGAAAACATCCGTTGTGGGAGCCAAGTGAGACTGCTGCAGAAGCCTTATTAATTAGTACTTTAATCCCTGCCTTCCTTTCACCACATAGAAACCCCCGCTCCATTCTCTGGAAATGTTTGTGTTTGTACATGAACACAAGTGGCTATAGAATTGCTTAATGAGCAGACTTGCTAGATTGGTTTCATTTAGCTCTGGATAGCTTGGGTTGCAGGACTGAATCTGAACAAAACCTGCCTTTGTGCTGAGAAATGGGCATTATCTTTTTCTAGACAGATGTCACCCAGGGTTTTGGATTTTTTTGACACAAGGTATCTTCAGAAATAATGGCAAAATACAAGTGGCTCCTGGAAGCCTAAAAGCACTCATGAGAGTATCCCTTTCAATTGCAGACTGCACTTACCCTTACTGGAGTAAGATAATTATTATTCAGCAGAGAAGTTTTTCATTCTGTTTTGAGATCATTGAAAAACCACTAGATACCATGCTTCTCCAAATCTTAGCTCCTTCCTGCTTTCCCTTTGATGAACTAAAACACCTTGGAAAGCTCCTCTGCTAGAATGTTAGTGTTAGAGACAGCCTTTTGTGGCAGGGAAGGGCAGGTGAGCTGTCAGGCGTTACACCGCTTTGGGGCACACAAGACAGCTGTTGCTCTGTTGGATGTAGTGCTTTGGCAGTTACCCACCTACTTGCTGGTCTACCTTGAAGGTATTATCTTTTATTTCATAGATCAAATTGTCTTTTTTTTTTTAATGTGATTTCTTGAGGCTCTTGCAAATGCAAGCTTGCATTTAATTTCTGCTAATTTTAACCATTGGTTCTTCTAAAATAGCTAAAGGATCTGAGGAGGGAGCAGGAAGCCACACTGCTCAGAGTCGTGTACAAAATCCATTCTTACTGGTGTTGTATGGGGCACAAACCTCCTAGGTGTTTTCTTGGTGAATTCAGACAACTTTAAAACTATAGTTACCATAATTACATTGGTGACAGAACAGAAGTTGCTGCTGTGCCTCTAGCTTTGTCTGTGGAAAAACAGAAACCTTGAATTCCAGACCCATTCTCCATTCCATCATTGGTCTGTGTCATGTAGGATGCACATAGTAATAATGCAGTAATACTTGAGGTATTCAAGCATTTTCCACATTTTTACGCTGCATTCTTTACCGTACTCTTGCTTTGTTTCCTCCAAATAGAACAGAATTTTATAACTTGACTTTTTCTCTTCTCTGGCTGTGTTGGCAAGCTGTAATTCTTCAGTTCCCTTCTCCTGTTCAGAGTCCAGGCAAATGGCAAGTTACCAGTTCATGCTGACAGTGACGCTGGCACTGAAGCTGTGCCACGTGGGCCTAGAATATGAGAACAGGAGCTAGCTGAGTGGGAACCTGCTCCTCAGCTATTTTGATTGTGAAGCCGAAATGAACTGCGGAATTCCCAGCGTCCTTTGCCGAGAGCTATTTCTGCTCATTGTGTGTCTGAAACTGTTCTGTGCAAGCTGCGTACGGAGCGGCACCAAGAGCTGGAATTGCTCGGGGCAGGCAGAAGGACTGACCGGAGGGTTTGTGGGGATGCACGGCCAGTAAGGGGGTGAATTTCCTTTTCTACATGAAACTTAGAAGACTGCTTGTGAGATGTTTTTTCATATTTAGCCTGTGGGGAGGGGAGATGTCAGGAAAACAATCAACATCTGTTAGGTAATCCAGCTCATCTCTGTGCCGATGTGACGTCACCTCTGATTTCGCTGTTGCTAGGCTGCCCCAGCTGCTCTGGGCTCGCGTAGCAAAGCCTCTGTGACTGGAAAGGGGACGCGTACAAAACGCAGTGGCATAGGTTGCACTTCATGTGCGTTTGCTTTGCTAATGCTCCTAAATATCATTGCTCCCCCTCTCTTTTTGGCACACAGTTGTTTTTTAGAATCCTTAGAAGTAAAATCCTTCGCTCTGCAGAGGCTAGTAGTTGTTATATTTATGCACTTGTAAGGAAAAAATATCAACACAGCAACTTGTTAATTCAGAGCTGGATTGTGATGCTATATATCATTAATGTTTTGATCAAGGAAAAAACAGTTTGTGGAGGAGATGAAAAGGGAGAAGGCTGCAGGGCTTCTGCGTGTTGGCAAGAGGGAGCATCGGAGCAGTTTTTGATGTAGTTCTATAAGATGTGGATCCTGCATATGAAAAACCAATTACTGCTTGGTCCTTGGTATTTCTTTGAGTACATAAAACAAATAAACTGTGAAGTGTATAAAAATGTAGTTGCATTTTGTAAGCGTTGATTTAGTTTTTAAGGGTATTAGCAAGGGGAATTAACAACCTTCTCTTACTCCCTGTTTTTGTCAGTTTTCCTTCTGTATTGCAACTGAAGATCAGATTAGATAACTGAAAAGTGAAGTTTTGGCTGACATTCGTGCAGTTGTAACAGACGAGGAGTTTTTGTTAGTCCTTTTTCTTTGACCTTGCATGCAGGTGTGTAGGTGAAGTTGCTTGGGGCACAGAGCTGAAATCTGCTGCTTGATGTGCCTGGAGTGGAAGACTCTGGAGAGTTTTACGTGCTGATGCTCAATCCAAGCTGAATCTGAACTTTCCAAACCCCAGTAAAAGATATCTGCAAAGCTGATCAGTGATCTGAATGGCACAGGCAGTTGGTGTTGCTCTTGGCATTTCCTACTTTGTTGTCTAATCCTTTTAATAGAGGCTTTGAAGAAAACCTTATTAAGCAAAATTATCCTGAGCAGACCAAATTAATTAATGAAGGCTAAAATGGTCATTTTGAGTAATCTGTTGCACTTAAGCATCTAGGATCATTTGGACAGAGAAATAATTTGTAGAAATTATATAGACAGTGACTGGGGGTTTAATCATATTTTCTAATCAGTTAAATGAATGTTGTTAGAGGACCTACAGATGAAAGAAAGCATTTACTTTTGTCTGACTTTCTTGGGGACCAATTTTTAACCAGAAATCAAAAATATTGCATTCAACCCTTCAGGGTTGTTTATCAGTTCTTGTCTAGACCAGAGATACAGCTTTAAATCACTGATTTGACACTCCATATGCTGTATTTTTATTGCCCTATTGTCCCAAAGACGTTTCTCTCTAAGTGTCTGTTAGACCATGCTTTATTTTAGAATGCCCAGAAAGCTGATTTTTTTTTTTTTTTTCCCCTGAATATCTCAAGTTATCTTTTTTAGAAGGAGAGCTTAGTGTGGAATGCTTTTTACAAGCCCTCAGCAGACATGATTCTCCAGCCAGGACTTCCTGAAATGCCCACTTGAAAGATGATGGAAGTCTGTAAATTCTGGAGGTGGCTCACAGGATGTTAGTAGGATGTTAGTAGCATGTTAGGAGATATGAGTTTTGGTGGCAGTTACACACAGTTGATAGTCTCAATTGGTCAAATGAGGGGGAAACAAAAAACAAACTAAGTCCACACACTGAATTCTTCTGGAAAAGATTTCTTCAGGCTAGGGATAAAACCATTACTAAACAAAGCTGTCCCTGTTCCCTGGGCAAATGGAAGCCTTCAGCTGGAAATACTGCATTTCCATGAGACAGAGAATGGAATGTTTGCAGTACCTGTTAGTTTGTAAAAGGTTTCTGCATGATTTTCAGTGAAGAAAATGCATAAGTCTTTCCTCTAGTCAATAAAACCAATTTTTATTCTTCTAAGTAAAAAAAAAAAAAAAGCAGTAAAAAATGTCTAAATGTCACTTAATAGGACAGTGTGAGGCACAAAGCAGTACAAATTTTACAGAACAGTTGGGTCTCATACTTCAGGGGAGCTCAGTAAGTCTTTTATGTGGTGCAAGAGCTTATGGAGAAATGAAACTGAAAGAAGGTTCTCTCTAAATATCTGAATGCCTGTGGTGACAATCCTGTGATTTTTTTTTAATATTATTTTAAGTCTTACGTCTTAGAAATATTTGAAAGTGAGGAATTCTTGGTTTTCTCTAGAAACAAACTGACTTCTATAGTTGTGCAAGAGAGAGGTTTAAATCTGCTATTGAAATGCGTAGGCTGCTTTAAGTCTCAGTTCCAGAAAAATGAGAAAACAGCCTTCTCTTCTCTTCTCTCTATGCTCTTTGTCCTTTCCTGTTGGTCTGATGGATGTATAGGATGACAGTTTGGGTACTGCATCTGTTCTTTAAAGGAGGTAATCATGGCACGCATTTTCTTGTCGTTACTACAGGTGCTGAGGATGTTGTGATGGCATTTTCCAGGTCAGAGACAGAAGACAGAAGGCAGTAGCTACAGGATACCTGAACAACACAGAACTGGAGAGGACAGTGCGATTCCTGAAGATAGAGAGGATGGCTGAGCATTAATAAGTTCCTTTGCCCACCCTAATTTTTCCATGGTAGTCCTTCTCCTTTATGATTTTGCTCCCTTTGCCCAACCCTCAGAATGCATCTCACAGCCATCTGTTCCAATAAGTTTTTGCTACTCAGCTGGGCTGTGTTAATTAAGGACAAACCTAAAGGTGTATTTTTGATTGGCTCAAAGGGACAGACTGTGATTGGCTAAAGAAAGACAATTTTTAAAAACTTGACCAATGGAAACCTTTTCTCTTATTTTATTTTGTATTTTAAAATCTCTTGACATCCTACTTCTAAAGAAGCTTTTCATGCTGTGGTGCTTGTTTAGGTCAAACTTGTGAATTTGAAGAGGGTCTGATTCGGCCGCGTAGAACTGGAAGCAAGTTGTGAGTGGTTGACAATGCAAATGCTTTCTCTTCAGCTGGCTCGCAGGTGTTTTGCTGACATCAGCATTTTCATTGCAGAAAGCTGATGTTTTGGTGCATTGGTTATTACTTTATCCTTACTAGGGGAAAAAGACAACTGTGCTTTGCGATATTTATTACATCTATACAGGTATACATGCTTGCTTTTTGGGTTGTTTTTTTTTGTTTGGTTGGTTTTGATTGGCTCTGAAATCATGCTTTTAATTTCCTCTTGGCTGCAGTGTTTCTGATGCCATCAGTTTTTCCATACTCATCTGCTCTGTGGCCTCAAGCTCTTTTGGGAGCATTTGTTGAAAGCGTATTTAGTTCAGTAAGCCTACCTGTTTCAGCTGGAACACGGAGATCACCAGCTGCTCTGTGCTTCTGCGTGGGCAGAACTCCTGGTTGATCTGGCTGTTCAGGTGGCTTCTCTCTTTGCTTCTGACAGAGGAGCTGTAGATATTTTGCAGGAATTGCAAGAATGAGATCTATGGCTGTGACGTGAATTTGCCAAATTTGTATAGAGAATATGTGAACTTGTTTAAAATGCGACATATAGTTCCACTTTAACCTTTTAATTGCTGCACAAGACTAGCTATGATACAAGGGAAAATTAATGATCATTAACTTAAATCCAACTTTCACTGGGCTTTAATAAACTAAGTTCCTGTCACCTGAAAAGTTATATGCAGTTTGCCTCCATGAAACTGTTTGGTGAGATGGAAATTACCTGGATCCTGGATAACAACATGTTTTTTCTAGGCTCTGGTCCAAGAGGCAGCAGCCCTGCATTAAGCTGTCCGGTGGTGGGTGACAGGTGACACTCAGGTTTATTCTTTTGGTAGTTGCAGGGCCTTCAGACACACGCAGATGCTTTTACAAACCATGAAAACCTGCAGTGAAATTCCCAGAGTGCACTGACTGTTCAGGAATCTGCACATAAAATACAAGAAGCCTAAAATTCCAAGCACTGCTGCCTAAAACCTAGCACTTCGTTTTCTCTAGTGTGTGCAGGTCATTTTTACAGTTCTTCTAGATTTTCCTGTGGGTTGCACTGACTTTAAGATGTTTCAAAACCTATTAAAGCAGAATTCCATTCATTCACCTGTTCCTGGCTCTTTTCATGTGGGTGTTTATCTTTCGGAGTAACAATTCTAGAACCTGCCTGTGACAACATGACCTTTTTTCGTGGCAAGAAGTTTTGACAACAGGATGCTGTTATGGTCTCAGAGTGGGGGGAAAAGCTTGAGAGAAACCATGGAATGTGTGCAAAAGGAAGAATGGACTTGTGAGCATGAGGAGGGAAATTATATTGAGCAAATAAATATGTAATAAGAACAACTGTGCATCTATTTGTGAAGAAGATCCTTCTGATTCATTTGCAGCTTCATAAGATTCAGTGTGAAAGTTTATCTTTACCCCTGTTTGTTGGGGCTGGGTAAGAAACTACTTCATTAAAATAAACCAGGAACAAGCCCAAATGATTCTTTAAATCTTGACCTGGTTGCCTAGGAGGCACTTGAATCTTAACTTCGGTGCAAACAGGACAGCCCTTAAAGGGTTAATTCTAAGGGAAACGAGTGTCTCTGGCTGCTGGCTGGAATGAGTGGGCTGGGTTGTGGTGGCCTGTCATTGTCAAGCTGATGTGCATCCTCCATGTGTGTCCATGGCATTTCTGAGCTGTTGAATCTTTTCAAGGAGAAAAGTGAAGTGTTGATGTGGTTTAATCTTTTCACTGAAAATGTAACTGTTGGGAGCAGAAATACAGTTTTTAATAGCTTCTCTTGTTTCTTAGTGATTTTATTATACTGTTAAACCACCAAATGGAGAATTCTCACTTCACCCCTGTGGAAGGCTTCCATGTAGACTCTAATCTTGGAGTCTTGAGTAGCATGTTGAGGAGGATACACTGAGAAATGTCAGTGTGTTGTATAATGTTGTGCTTGGGGTTCAGAACCTGCAGGAGATCTAGTCTCTCGAGCATATTCGTGCTGTCTTTGTTAGCTGTGTGCTCCCTGACTCCTCACAAATAATTTCTTACCTTTAAACCAGGGCGAGAATGTTTGTAATAAAGAACTGGTAAATAAATCAGGGAGAAGGTAGTGGAAAAAGACATCTTTCTGATATTCCCCTTGAATTGTATTTCTAATTATTTGTCTTCCTGCCATGAAAGCTAAACACCGATTAACACTGCCTGGATTAATTGGAAGGGAGAGGAACCTGCACAGAGTATATCAGCATGGTTGACTTGTTTATGCACGTTTAAATTTCCCTCGCTCAGGCAAACTGCTATTAATAAGTAAGAACTGCTATTAATAAGTACGAAATCCAGCACTTTAGAGGTCAGAGGTGAGTATAGACCTAAACTGAAAGACATTTATGAATACAGAAGGTTGTATAGTTGAGCTACCAACCAAACAGTGCTTAAAGCATTCAGTAAAGGAGCATAAAAGCTTTGGAAGAAATCTAAAAAAAAAAAACAAAAACAAAAACAAACAAACAAAAAAAACAACCTTCAAGGTGATCTTTTTGGGAAGACATGTTCCTTTAGCTATTCCAAATGTGCTGTTAAACTGTTCTTACCTTAACAGGCTTATCATCTACCTCTCCTTACACAGTTTTTTCCAGAGCTTGAGAAGATTTAGAGCTGACTCAGATTCCCCTCTCATCTCTCCCCACATGGGTAGCAATTGCTGTAATTGTCAGTAAAGGTCATTGTGTCTGTGAGCATTGCCCATTGTAAATGGAAATGAGACCCCTCTCCATTCACATAAGCCTTTAGATTGATTCTCCCAGGTTCTACAATAAACCCCGGAGCACCAGAACATGAGCTCGTGGCGTAGGGGTGCTTCGAAAGGAACTGTTGCCTGAAAGAGGTTGGACCGCTAATAAAATAAGATTAGGGTTTTTTTTGTTCCTGTTTCTATCTAAGGTAAGTAGTCACTGTGAGCTGTTGCCTTTCCTTGGCTGTGCAGTTGTCTGTGTGAAAGTTTTTACCATTAAACCTGTTTCAGTTTTGTAAGGTCAGTATTTCTAATTCACCCGCAGCCTAAATAGTTCTGGTGAAGGCTAAAGATTAAATGGCCCATGAAATTCAGAGACTCTTGTCACCCAATGACAAGATCATCCTAAATAAGGCTTCAGGGTCATATGTGGGATAAATTTCTGTAGCTATTGAGAATCCTGTTATAAGAACAGAGCAGTGTTATGTCTGAAGTTATCAGTGTTTTCGTAATATGCTGGGGAAAAAAAACAAGGCCAAAAGTTGAAAGCTTAGAATCAAATGTATATAATGCATGTTACAAATTATTGTGTGAAAGATGTACTGAGTACCTGGGCCAGGAGGGGAATATATGATTTAGATTATTTTAAGATCAGTCTTTCAGCTTTCTTTTTGGTCTCTTGCTCCCTCAAGGACTGTGTAGCAGAGATGACAGCAGAGAAGGCTGCAGGGCACTGGGACCAGCAGAAACCAATAGCGCAGTAAGAAATTTCTGAAGGTTTAAGATATCATCAGTTACATTCAGTTTCTACCAAAGAGAGAGTCCTTGTGAGTAAGCATCTTTACCTCACTGTTACTGATCAGCAACAGAGTATTCCAAAGCTTACTTGTTAATACAGAGCTTTTAAGAAGATTTTTTGAAACTACAGAGCAGTTCTTTTAGATAGAAGAGTATCAGGAGCGCTGAAGTATTGCATAGTTGCTGCCCGGGTGGAATTTTTGCTGAATGTGGTTGATTGTCAGATCAGCTGGCAGCAATGTGATCTACATCTCACTGGAGCATCAGCCTATTCAACACTTGAATGAAATTGGACCTATTTGTCGATCAGTGCTGCAGTCAGAGGTATGCGTTGTATGCAGGGCAGGTTCTTCCCTGTTCACAACATAAACAGGAAATAACAATTACTTTAAAATGTATTTTAGATTGTTTCAATTTGTTTTACATTTACCTTCCTTCTGCTGCAGATTAGTGTTAAGGATCCTGTCAGTTAGACCTGGCTCAATTATTTCAATAAACTTGTGCAGTACAAATACCCTCACATGAACCTAGCTTTTGAATGCAGTACAATGAGTCACATGTTGGTAATTGTGCGCCAGGTAGGCGAGGTTCTGATGGGCATTTGCTGGACAGTCTTCTTTTCTTGCAGCCTCAGGTACAACACGATCAGGTTAGTATTGTGCGTGCATCCTGCAGATTACATATCCTGTGCATCTGTAACTTCCAAGCTGCACTGAACAGGTCACTGCATTGCTGTGGTTCTTCCAGGTCTGCCCTGGACTTGCTGAATATGTATGGCGTGTCCATACGGATGCCTTGCATTCTATTTTCCTTAGCCTTCCTTTTGCTAGTGCTGCTTTTCACATTTACAGATGTAGAAGTGCTGTATACAGGAGGAGCATTGTTACTGCTTAGCAAGGTAAGAGAGGAGCTTGGTTCTATTCCCTGTCAGCCTGTAGCAGGTGCCCATACAAAGACAGAGAAGAAATCACCTACTCTGTCTTCTGAGCACTACCTTCATTTTGTTTGCAGCAGATTTGTCCTAAGCAAGATTCTTGCAGAATGTTATAAACAATCTGGCTAGTTTCCTTTATAGCCTCAAGCACTTCAATTTGAGGGTTTATTTATTTTGGAAGAAAGTTTTTTTTTTTTTTAGTGTTGTTTTTTTGAATCTTTATAACTTGGCTTACTTACAAACTGCCTCATGTATCAGCATGAAATAGTTACATGCACAGAGATTTTTGCTGTCTTGATGTTTTCCAGGTTGACTCTCCTTACTGCTAAATGCCATCTGTGACGAAAGGCCTGTAAAATGCAGAAAACAAACTTGAAGCCTGTGCTTAACAATTTCAATACTAACTCCAGCCCAGGTGTGGACTGATGCATCTGCACTTCTTCAGTTTTTCACCTTGGATAGTTATTGGAGTTAAAAATGCAGCAGTCCCTACAGGGTCTGTCTGTACCCTTGACAGGGAGCAGCTGGAGATGCTTCCCCAGTGCATAACAAGTGTGCTGTCCCCATGTGCCGTGCACGTCGTTGCTGCACAGCACCTGAGCTCCTCAAACTTCCCCCAGAGAAAAAGGCCCTTTACCCCTCGTGTGGGTAACCCAGTTGTTTAAGAGCTGCTTTTTTTCCCCAGAGTTGTAAAATGCTTCTGATTAAACTGATCAAGGTGGTTGAGCTGAATCTGGAGTTTACATGTGTTCTGAGTTGAGACTCATATTAGGGACTGACAGGATCCATTTTGCTGGATTTGTGTTTGTAATAGCCTTCGTGCCGCAACTGTTAGGGTCTCAAACCTGAGTGAAGGGTTAGTTCCCAGTGTTTTACTTACTACTGCACACCACTGCTATTCAGCTGATTTCAGATTTTAGGGGACATAACCTATTCAAACATGCAGAATTTGCTGTTATACTGTAGTCCGCACATTGCCGTTTAAAACACATTCCCATTTTGCAATGAGGTGAAATTAATTTTGCCACTCTTCTCAGATAAAGGCTGTGGCCATAACTCAGTACTCGCCTGATATTTGCAATATTCCAACTAATGTAAGCAAGAAGGATGATTGCTCTGAAGATACCTTCCCAAATGAGGAGAATTTTGTGAGATAAGGATGGATAATTTACCTACAGACCAAGCCTTGCTGTAGAGAACAAAAATGTAGTGCTAAAAGTGAGCTCTTCTGTGGGGTTTTGGTTTTAAGCTGCCCCAAGAGGTGACAAGTAGCTCTCGTTTTCTGTCCCTAGCCTGTTCTTTCAGAGAAGCTAAGTGCGTAATTATAGTCCCAGACTGCAGAACAACTTGTAACTGGAACCAAAACAGCTCAATCATATCTAGTATGCAAACTACATACAACTACTGCAAAAAGAGAGTATGGCACTGGATTTAGGCAGAGGTTCTGAAGGTCTCAATGCTGTATCACTTTTCTGTTTGTTTTCTAAACTGTGTGAAGAGATGGAAAATTTCTGTAACTTCAGAAGCAGGATGCTGCTCCAGAAGAGTGCAGCTTTGCATGTTATTGTATGGGTACGTTTATCGCATAAGACAGGAGAATGCCTGAAGTTCTTTGATCATGCAGTGACATAGAAGCTCGTCTGGCTGCTGACTGTGCACTGTAATCCATTTTCAGCTTTGTGTGTGACCTCCTAATTGAGGGCACAATGGAAATTGCATTGAACGTGATTGGAATGGTCAGTGGTAGCAAGCGTTTCCCTTCAGTCTTTTGTCATGGATCTCGAGTGGCTGGAGCAGGCTACATAACTTCGTTTTTCCTAATCAGCGTCTGTATTTAATACCTGAAGCAAGTGCCCGATGCCTGGTCACGGCTAGGCAAGTAGAACAGTTCACAACATGTCTGTACTGTTTTATGTCTTTTCTGCTGGCTAGATCCTACTAAATCTCTCTGATATGTGTGAGGAAGAAGATGCAGGCAGGTCGGGGATGGATGAATTTCTGTAGGTGGAAGCATAAGAGGAGGATTCTCTGTCACTGTTGTCCTCTCATAAGCTTCTTTGAGCCTGGAGAAAGATGGTAATTAAACTAGACAGAATCTTAAGCTTTTGACTTCCCTCGCCAGCAGCAGCAGGCTCCACAGTCCCTCTCTGAAAGGAGCTGTTCTGCATGCTGGTTCCATAGCATGCGTAGCTGCTTGTACCAGATGGGTGGATGGTAGAGCCCTTTGTGCTGGCCTTGACCTTGAAGTTACAATCATCTGAAGCTAAATGGGACGTTTGGACCCTATCATCCTGGCAAGTGTAGCGAGATGACCATTTTAACTGTTCTCCTCCCCTTTAAAAGTAGGAAAGTCTAGATGTCAGAGAATTGGAGCAGTGCCGGGAGCTAAGTGAAATATTTTCATTTTCAGTGCCGTTCTCAAAAGAAGGCAAGACTTAGCTAGCTGAGAAGTGTTTAGATGGCAAGACTTAGCTAGCTGAGAAGTGTTTAGATGAACTACATGCCAGTAACAAACAGGAAAGGCTGTCAAAGGCTTTACAGACACCAGCATCAGCAGAGCTCAAATGTGTACCTGCTCTAGAAGGGTAACACCGCTGTGTATGCGAGGATCCATAGTGCATGTCCTTCTGCATCCTTTCCTGTGTCCTCAGAGATTTAAATAGAGAATTTGTCAGCAAAAGCACCTTGGCTTAAGTACTGGCGAGATGGATCACAGAGAATGATGTCTTTGACATAGTAAGGTCCTAGACCTGGTAGAGCTTACAGCTTAAAGTCAACACCTTGAATTCAACTCGGGCAGATGGAGCATTAAATTCAACTGTGTCTGGTTGCTGTAGAGCAAAGCCACAAACAATATCTCAGAAACACAAGTGCTATTAGATATCGCTTAGGGATATTCTAAAATGAAATGACACTTTCTGACATTCTTGCAAGAAAGGCTATGCTGCTTTTGTGATCTGACAGATAGTGTTTTCTGCCACCTGGGTAGAAAAAAAAAAAGATCATGTGTTTTCTTTCTTTAGTCTTCTATCCTGACAGAGCGCAAAGAGTTGGTTCCTGTCTGGACCTGAATTAATCTTTATGAAGATTGCTAATACCATTCTTGCTTAGAGCTACTAAAAAGAGAGGGGGAGCAGTAAGGGGAAAAAGAGAGAGATTAAAGAGAAAAAAACAGTAGGCTATACAAGCATTTTCCTCTGTGCTGCAGGTTAAATAATACTCTATGCATGTGAAAGAGATACTGTGATTAAGGAGCTGTCAGGCAGAATGGGAATTGGGCAGCAAAGGGAGCAGAGATGCTTGAGGGAAAAGGGTATGAAAATGTTCTAATGCTGAGCTCTTTTGTGCATATCTAGTGTGTGATGTGTGGCTTTCTGTGCCTTTCGTTGAAAAAAACATCTATAGATATTTGGGTTTTTTTTCTCCCTTTGTTGCTCACAAATCTTTTCCCTCTGGGACATCTCACTGGTTACTAGCGACATTATTTTAGAAAATGGCCCAAATCTCTAGTCGACACTGCTACTTCAGGGTTTAGGATTAGGACTATAGGATACCTTAAATACTTTTGTACATAAATCGTGGCTTTGGTTTACTCTGGTTGCAGAAGGACTAGTTCCTGTGCGTGCTGCTTTGTTTGAGGACTCCTCAGTCATTTCAGAGCCTCTGGAAGTTTAGCTGTCAGCATATACCTCCTGTTTGAAATTGGTGAACACTAGGCACTCACCCATGTTTAGATCAGGTCAATAAATATTTGACCTATCCTGAGTTGTGTTTTAATGCTGCACAGACACCAGTCATTGCCAGAGGCTGCTCCTAGCACTGCAGAAGTTGCCTGTGTAAGCTGAGCTTCAGACAGGATGATATGCCTGTCTCCTCTCATAAGCTTTTTGCTTGCATTCAATGGGTAATGTATCGCAGAAGCAGCAGTAAACATGGAAAAACTTGCATGGAAATGCCCTGCATTTCAGTCAGTCGCCACAGCAGGGGATTTACAGCTCCCCAGCTTCCTTGGCAGTGGACAATGTGTCACCCCACTTCAGCTGGTCCACTTTTGACTGGTACAGAATAGTGGCTGGACCAGAAGAAGAAAAGAAGGCTCACTGTCCGTACTGAAAACAAGGAAAAACCTGAAATGTGAAAAAAAGCAGGTGGAATGGAAATTCATGACTGCTGAGTTGGCTGTCTGGGTGTTAGGATGGTCCTTCAGATTGTCACGGGTCCAGCAGAAGCTGAGGGGCAGGAGTGCACATGTAACCTAACAAGAAGAGCTCTCTAGGAGTGTGTTCCTTCACTGAGGTGAGGAAAACATGGAGTTAACAATCTGACAGATTCATGAAAGCAGAGCATGTTGGGATGGGGTAATTATTCTGAATCACCCACATTCACATACATTACATTGGTTGGGGGCGGGGGGGACATCCTTATCTTAGTGCTGAGTACAAACCACCGCGATGTTGGTTCTGCTGGCTCTGAGCTCTGAGTGTGCATCTGTTACACGCTTTGTTAGAACAATACAGCTCCTTGCTGGCACCCTTTAAGGTTAGGCAGTGCATTCATGATTCATATTCAGCCCGCAGAAAAGCCTCCGAACAGAATTCTGTTCAGTTTTCCTGCTGGTGGTAGGCTGAGTCAGTGACAGATAGAAGCCTCTGTTTACCTTCAGTTGTTCCCAGAAGAATATTCCACTTCTTTCAAGCAACCCTCCCACCCCGGGACAGTTTGCTGGTTAGAGAGATGGGGTCAGCGTTTAACCTCCTTTCTACTGCAGAGCAGCAGCTAGCTTTAAAACCTGCAGGCAGACGTGGCCTTGCAGGGAGACTCTGCCTCGGAGCTCCCCACGGGGAGGCAGTCAGCTCCTGCTGTTGGCAAAGAGCTCTCCCTCACTCGGCAGCGTTAATCAGGGTTGACTGTTCCTCTTAATCCTCTGATCCCTTCCATAAGGATGAGAACACAAGCGTTGCGTTTGCGTGTTGTGCTCCTCTTCACTGAAAATAGGCCTGGCTCCGTGGCTTGCAGCAGGCAGTGGTTAGAGGGGTGGGTGATCAAAACATGATTAGCAAGTCTGCAATTAGAGTGAAGGCCAGGAGGGCAGTGGCTTACTGCAAGGAAGGGTCACGACTGGTATGTGTCAGAATAGAAATAAATATGTGAAATGACAAAGGATTTAGCTGCAGTCTTGGCTGATGAGACTGTAAATAGCCAAGGCACTGCTGGGAAGATGCTTTGAGCACTGGAATTTTAGAGGGAAAAAAAAAACAGCAAGAGGAGGCTTTCCTCCTGGACCAGATGGTTTTTGAAAGGCACTTTTTAAAGCAACAGAAGTAGTTTATGTAGCTTAAAACATGGACTCAGAAATTGGGACATCTGCATCAATTCTTTATTTTGTCCCAGACGCTTTTTGTGACTGATGCACAGGAACTTCATCATTTTATTCAGCAGCTAGACAGCAAAGGTACTGACCATGGTTGTAAAGGTTTGTGAGGCTTTTAACATATCAGTGCGTGAAATGCTTTGAAAAAAGTCTAGCAAAGCTGTGGGCTGTTACTGCCAGATGAGATGAATTTGAACAGGCCAAGAGTGGAGAGGCGTTCATGTCAGGAACAACAGTTTGCTTCAAAACAACTGCAAGACAACTAATGGCATGTTTTGGCTTATTTTTTTGACTTTTAAAAAGCCAATGTGATGTGGAAAATAGGGCAACGAGAACTCTGTCTCAGAAGACCTGTTTAGTAAAATTTATCTTGCATAATATTTTTGATTCAGAATGCTTCTTATTGCATAGTGCGTTTAAAATACCAGTCTTTGTGGATCTCAAGATGAGTTTGGAAAGGGACTGGCCGCTTGAGAGATGCATGGTCGTTTAATAGTAGGGAATTTATAAGTGCTGCCTTCTTAATGAAAATAATGCTCAGAACTTCTGCAGAGGCTTTTGTCCTCGGATCTTAAAGTACTTTGCAAACATTAGTTAATGAAGTCTTACTACATCCTTGTGGGATAGGCAAGTGGCATTAAATTGAGAGGATGAGGCATGGGGAGATTAAGGGGCTCGTCTGTGGGTAGAATCAGTCAGTGGTGTCACAAGGAACAGAACACAGCAGCCCCAGCCCCCCGTCTCAAAACCTTACTTATGTAAATGCACACAGCTAAGAGCTCTGTGCGATCTGAATAGGGTCAGTACAGTTGGGTACTGAGATCAGTTTTGGGTTGGTTTTTTTTTTTGGTCTGTATAGGAAATAATGATGACACTGTCTTTCAGAGAGCCCTTATAGATAATTTTGGTCTACCAGTCAACCATTCAAAATTAAAAATATTCCAGATGGTGTTCTCAGGAAAGGCAGAGCAAGCTTTTTGGACACTAATATTTGCCTACTGAGGTTTTATTTCTTTATTCTCGATGGCAATGCAGTACAATCAGGGGAAAAAAAAAAAAAAGATTAAAAATGGGAGTGGAAGCAGGCACAGGTAAAGGCAGATTGCCATAATAAACAATCCTTAGATTTCCTTACTGGCCAAACTTGTCCCAGACAGCAGTAAGTAGTGAATGTCCACTGTTGTCTCTGGGAATGAATAAGTGACATTCATTCTGTTGGGTGACCCCTCTGTTTCCTGCACTGGAGATCTGGACCCAAGGGATCTGGGGAGGAGGGAGGATGCTGATAACACACTGTTAATTTTCTGCACTATTGCAGGAAGACAAAATATTTTGTTCCTTCTTTTCCTCCTTCCCCAGACAAGTACATACAGAAAGAAACAGTTGGAGACCTTTCTGCAGTGTTTTTTTTTTTTGTTGTTTTTGTTGTTTTTTTAGCCATAGCAGTATCTGTGACCTGGTGGAAATTAAGATGTGCTAGAGAGAAAACTAGAGTGAAGCAGTAACTTGTTTTCGGAGGAACAATAATTTGTCCTTAGGAAAATAAATATATTTTAGGTGCTTGTGGAGTACATCTGTACCTACTTAATTACTTAATTTAGTCGAACAAAGCTACCCACTCTGTCTTATAGTAGTAAGTATGCTTTTTGTTTGTTTGTTTCTTAGGAATATCCTCCCTGATGAGTGTTCATTTGGATGAGCTGTGCAATTATAAACCATCTTGGTTGGCCCTTTCTAACTTTTTTTTTCCAAAATGTCATTGAGTTTCATGGATGTCAGTAGGAGATGAATGGTCTTGCTAACGGTGGGCCTTTGAGCAGCAGTGATAACATTGCTGGAAGAGCTGCGTGCGGAGGGACTAGTCCTGTCCTTGTGGCCCTGCTGCTTCAGCCAGTGATTACAGTGCTGCACATGCAACTAGAGGCTTGTAATTTGGTTCCCCTTTAGAAGTCTCTGAGACTGCAGCCCAACAGGAGAGCATCTGCTTTTCTTTTTGCTGAAGAACACTGCTGAACCTTCTCTGTAAGGCTCACTTAAAAACCTATTGCTAGATTTTATTAATAATGTAGTAATTTGGCTCCTTTAACCTACAGAAAATTACTTATCTTAACAAAATGCAAGAATATTGTCTAACCAAAGGGGAAAATAAAGAATATAATTGTGTTAATTACCAGAATACCAGACATGTAATTAATATGGTAGAGGAACAAAGAGCAAATGTACTAATAGCACATAATTGGGCTTAAACTACACCCTTGGTAGAAGTCTCTGCAATGGAACTCTTGTGTTTGTGCTCCTTTTTGAATTAGCAGTAGGGAATAAATTAACATCCATTTTCCTGCTCGTAGAAAGACAGAATCATATTGTGGGGCAGAGTAATGAATTCAGGGAATGCCTTTACATTCCCATATGGCTCTTAGGGAGGGGAGCACTCATGCACATGGCTCTCCTCTTCCTTGCAAGAAAGCAAGTAGAAGAGGAAAATATCGTTGTATGACCAGATGTTCAATGAGTACCACGATACTAAAGAATATTAAAAAATGTGTAAGCTGAGTAATTTAAACATTGTCACCAGTATCTGGTGGAAATGTTGTAGTATTTCCACAAATGTTAGTTTATCTATCCATTCTTTTATGTGTTGAATGTTACTCTATTCTGTTGTCAGATAAGGAATAGGTCGGAAAAGGATTAGTCCCTGATCCAGCCAACCCAAGATTATTCTTCCTTTTTTTTTCTTTTTTTTTTTTT
>VXAV01006894.1:299055-335652 GCA_013399715.1 Alectura lathami | reverse complement strand
GTACATAGATTTTTTTTTTTTTTTTTTTTCTTGGAGGACAAAATACTAAGTATATTTGAATGGAATAGGGAAGTGAAGGATGAGGCCTGTAAATAATGTCCTTGCTGCTTTGAATGCAGATATAAATTATCCCAGCACTTACCTGACTAAGCAGCACTGAACTGCTGGTTTTAATTACCTGATCGCGTTACTGTTTATTGTATTTTATTTCTTTTTCCTTCTCTTATTTCAGATCCACATGAACCCAAGCCAGTCAACGCTGACCTTAGAAGGGGATGATATCGACAGAGTTGATAAGGCCATGCAGCACATTTCCTATCTGAACTCGCGCCAGTTCCCAACACCTGGAATCCGGAGGCTGAAAATCACCAGCGCTGTCAAGTAAGTCCTAGTGCTGAAATAATGCTTCTCTGTACGGTGAAACTGAAGCCTGGAAGAATGTTCACATATCTCAGTTGTGGTACACAAGGTCTTGTAGAGAACTCCCACCCATTTGAGTGTGGCATCGGTTCCAAATATCCCTGTTTTCTTCCTGAGAATGTAGTAAGGAATGCGTAAGGTAGGAGCTTTACCGCTGCAGGGGCACGCTGCGAGGAGATCTCCAGTACCACAGGCTTCAATAGAGCTGTTAGCTGTGGCTGTCAGTCATAGCATAGAAAATGGGGCAAAATGTTAAATGTAAGTAAAAGTTAACTGTAAGATTGTTCCCTTGCTGGGGAATTCTTCCAAGGCAGTTGATGGCTTTATCTAGGGCTCTTGGGTCTGAGACAGAGCTTTTAAAATTTATTAAGCAATTACTGTGCTTAATTGTGCCTCCTTCTCAAAGAGCCCCCGTAACTGTGCAAACTGCTTCTGCATCTCACAGATGTTTCAACGAAGAGGCCTGCGTCTCCATTCCTTCTGTGGAGGGATATGTCATGGTCTTGCAGCCAGAAGAACCAAAAATCAGCCTTAGCGGTATCAACCATTTTGCCCGGTCTGCTTCGGAGTTTGAGAGTCCTGAGGGTATTTCCCTCTTTCCTGAGCTTCGCATAATAAGCACCATCACACGGGAGGTGGAGCCAGAGGGAGATGGAGATGAAGATCCTACAGGTAAGGTCATTTCTGCTTTTGAAACTCTTGCCTACCCTTATTCTATTCAGTGATCATGTTGGAGGATTTTCCTCTTGCAAAAAGACGTGGATTTCTCTTGTAACACAGAAGCTGGTAGGGGGAGGAGGTATGTGTTACTTGTGAGGTGTGGGCACTCTGCTCTGCGGTAGCAGAAATTTAGCTGGGTAAGTCTAGGCCATTGCCCCTGTGTACGTAACCCCTTGTTTGTTTGTTTGTCACTAAATCTTGAGTACTTCACGCCCAGATCTTAATATTTGATTTGAAATAAGAGTTCTGATTGCATGGGGTAATTTATGGGTTGTGGACTCTTGTCTACTTCACCTTTGTTTCCACTGATCTTTGGCCTGTTCTCTACTTTTTAGTACAAGAGTCTTTGGTGTCTGAGGAGATCATGCATAACCTGGATACCTGTGAGGTGACGGTGGTGGGAGAGGAGCTAAATCAGGAACAAGAGAGCCTGGAGGTTGACATGACACGGTTACAGCAGAAGGGCATTGAGATGAGTAGTTCCAACCTCGGCATGATCATCACAGGTAGGACTTGGTGGTTTTGCTCATGCAGGGTCTGAAATCAGCGATAAGTGTGCTCGGTAGATGGTTTGTAACGCCTTACTCCAGTAGTTCATTTTCTGACTGGAATTTCAGGCTCAGAGGTGTTCCTGCTGTTCCCTGGAAAACTGATTCTAGAAATCATGTCGTTCTAGAATGTCTTTTGTTTTCTCCTCTGATGTCCTATAAATTGCAGGTTACTGAACTGTGGAAATGAAGTACACTTTGCCCCTAGAAAAGGCTTGCTTCTTGCACGGCCGTGGTGCCGAGTGTGTAACATTCCTTTCTGTTCTGTGTTCAGAATGTGTTCCATATACAAAAAAAAAATATCCGCTTAAAGACTGAGTCTAGGATTTTACCACAAAGTAAAAACACAAAGTTTCGGGAAAGCCATGCGCGTGTGTGTGTGTCATAATGGTGTCACTTCGTGCTCTGCTGAATGGAAATCTATCAGCCGAGGAACAGATGCTCCAAGAAGTGGATGTACGTGATGTTGCACTAGCCCTTTGCAAAGTAATTGTTTTACTCGTTCCTTTTTCTCTCTGCAGGAGTTGATACGATGGCCAGTTATGAGGAAGTTCTGCATTTGATACGCTACAGAAACTGGCACACCGTTTCTCTCTTTGACAGAAAGTTCAAGTTGGTGTGTTCGGAGCTGAATGGGCGCTACGTCAGCAACGAGTTCAAAGTGGAGGTACGTGAGCCGCTCTGATCGCCCCGGGAGCTTTGGGTGGGTACGCGGGTGATGGTTGTTGCCTCAGCTGATGGGTTATTGATCAACAATTGATTAGGATTTTTGGCCTGTCGATGTTGCTAAGCCTGTGCATCTTCAGCAATATTTTATGTGAAATGTGTTCTTAATCCTGCGTGTCAGCCTTAAGTAAGGCTGCCAAACACAAGTGAAACTGTTGTACTGGGGCTAAAGGAAGCGTGAAGGCACACGCTGAATTACAAAGACAGCAAAAAAAGAAGTGAAGGAACTAGTAGTGATGCTGTACCAACCAGAGGCTTGAGTAGCTTTCATGTAGAACTCTCAGGTTTCTGCAAAGGTATTTGCTGGGCCCTTTGTTGTTTTGCTTCTGTGATCCTTAAAACACTGGTACTAAGCCCTTATGTAAAAGCATAGACAGGCTGAAATTGCATTTCTTCTCCAGCAGAATGCAGGTTAATTATTACTTGGTACACTTGCATCAAATAGGTGGAAATACAGCAGGAGGTAACGTAGGGGGCACTAAAATTTCATCTGCTGGAGCATGAAATTACTTTAATTGAGAGGAACTGTCATGTACCTCTGCATCTTTCGGCTGTGACCGTGAATTTCTGTATTTAAAACTGACCAAAAGGCTGGCGATTCTGTTTACCACTGGTTGGCTGGGTATGCTGTGCTGAGAAGGAAGGCTGCAGAGCCTCTTGTGTTGCAGAATAGAAACCTTTTTGGCTAACTGATGTGGTTTTGTTTCCTGAGGAAACTCTCTGAGCTAGAGTTGGGATCTGACCAAACTATTGAACTGCAAATGCTTTCTTTTTTTCTGTGCTAAACTTGGCTCTCTTCCTGTTGTGCAGCTGCTCAGGTGCCCTGTATCACAGTGTTCTCCCCCAGGAGAGGTATATTTAGCTCTGCCTGTTAGGCAAGGAAATACAAGATGCGCTGTGTGGAATGGGCTTGCAGTTGGTGAAAGCCAGCCATGCTAAGCATGGGTTAAATTGTAAAGAGCATTCTTTCCTTAGCCCTTGGTCTGTAATATGGATTTTCTCTTTGCTGTTAGCTGAGAATAAACAGCGGAATAAGAAGAGATGGGAATGAAGAGAGTGTAGTTAATGTGTCATATCTGTTTGTATACTTATTTCAGGATTAAAATGGCTGGCTACCAAATTCGGTAACGAACTGGCTTTACCTGTTTTATTCTCAAATACTGATGTCTGTGCAGAAGCCTGCCAGGCTAACTAAAACAGATTTGAGAGCTTAAACACGAAGGGTTGTGTGATGAGAAGCTGTAACATGGGAGGAACTACTGATTGGAACAATTGTTCCCTGCAACAAACCACTGCTATATTGAATGAGAATGGGGTGCTTACTCTGGGAAATTGATACATTTTTCTCCTCTTGTTGTTTTTCTTTTCATCTTTTCAGAGGTTGTATTTCTGGAGTTGTATTTCTGTTGTATTTCTGGAGTTTAACAATTCCTTTTTGTACCTAGGTGAATGTTATCCACACAGCCAACCCCATTGAGCATGCTAACCACATAGCTGCACAACCACAGTTTGTACACCCAGTGCATCATACGTTTGTTGATCTTTCTGGTCACAACCTAGCGAACCCTCATCCATTTTCAGGTAAGAATTCTCAGTCACAAAAATTCAGCTTGTTTTTTTTCTGGTGTCAAACTGATACAGAGGCTTCTTGTTGCAGAGAGATTTGTTTCCCCAGAGTTACACCAGTGTGTTGGACTAACAAATCTAAGCAGCTTCTTGATCCTGTTCTGCTGTTGCCCAGACAAGGAGGAGCAGGCTGCTGGAGATCCATGAATTATCTTTCCCTGCCAGCAGGGGAACACTCTGCTGGCATGCATACATTGGAGAGTGGGACGAGTGCTGTTCTTGACAGGGCCTGTAAGACCTAGATAAAGGATTGTGAGGAACAGGGACACTATTTCTTGTGAATGGCACGAGGGAAGAATTGCAGTGTCGGTGAGGCCTTATACCAGCTGCCTCTGTGCAGCTGCCCTTTGTATAGTGCCATTTCGAGGTGGTGGGAACACAGGATTCGTTATTTCCATTATGTAAAAACTACCTACCGGCATGATCTTCTCTGTTGTTGTTGCAGTTGTTCCAAGTACAGCCACTGTTGTGATTGTGGTATGTGTGAGTTTCCTGGTTTTTATGATTATTTTGGGAGTGTTCCGAATCCGAGCTGCACATCAGAGAACGATGCGTGACCAGGATACGGGGAAGGAAAATGAGATGGACTGGGATGACTCCGCGTTGACCATCACTGTGAATCCCATGGAAGTAAGACTGGTGTCTCAGCACTTCACACAAAATGCCCTTGTCCAGCTGTAACTGCTATGGCTGTACGTGGGCAGAGTAGTAGAGCAAAAGCAGCCACAGAGCACAGAACAGACACTGACACCGTGAGTTCTCACATTAGCAGACATGAGCGCTGGGCCCCAAAGTGGCACATCACAAGAGCAGTTACATGTGGGGCGTGGGTTGTGATACGTAACTGGGCAGGAGCTGCAGGTTTTACAGGTCAGTGCCTAACAGTAGCGTTCATCGTGCCGCCTTGGACATGGTCAGCCGTTGTCCCAGATCTGCAAAAATGCACTGTTTGAACACCATCAGTATTTATGATTTTTCTGTCTGCAGTGGTTGACATCTGAATTTTTGGAAAGTCATAAACAAGAAAAGCGTTCAGCCTTAATGTTTGTGTAATTTGTGTAATCTTACTGAAAGATCCTTTTCTTGTAGAATTTCAAGTACTGGATCATACGTAAGAATTAGCTTGCTTAGAGTGACAGGATCGATAGAAATGTTTAAAAAAAAAAAAAAACAAAAAACAAGAACTATTCTAATGAGAGCTTATTTCACTTTTATTTCTGTTGGCCTATTTACTGCTGGACTTTTAAAAACAGTAAGGAATTAATAGCTCTTTCTCAATCAGTGTACGTTGCGCCCAAATTCAAAAGGATGAAAGGAATTTTGGCTAGAAAGATATCAACAGCTGATTTCTGTCTTAACAGACTTACGAGGATCAACACAGCAGTGAAGAGGAGGAGGAGGAGGAGGAAGAAGAAAGTGAAGACGGAGAAGAAGATGACATCACTAGTGCAGAGTCTGAAAGCAGTGAGGAGGAGGAGGGCGAGCAGGAGGAGGACCAACAGAATGTTAACAGACAGCAACAGCTGGAATGGGATGACTCTACCCTCAGTTATTGATTCTAGCTGTTCCCTTTGTCTTTGTTTCTGCTCTAGAAGACTCCACTGTAATACACTCCATTGTTCCCAAGGATTCATGGTGTTTAAAAAAAAAAAAAAAATCATTCTGGCCAGTAGAGTCAACCAACACACATCCCAGTGTTTGTGTTATGTCAGCTAGTTCCTGATGCTGTTTCTAGAATTGTAGTTAGCTCCTCTTTTCCCTCAGCCATGCCTCGGTGACTGGATTTTTTTACACTATGTGAGGAACCACCTTGCACTTTCTCTTCATGTCATCTCAGCTAAGTGACTCTGCAGATCTGTAGCCATTGCACACGAATTTCGGAACTTTTTTGCTCTGTGAAACAAACCCAGCTTTGTTCCTTTTTGCCTTTCTGAAAGGTGCAAAGATTGCTTGTTGACAAAGGGTAAAGCTGCTCATTTCAGCCTGTTGATTTCTTTTAATTTTTTCCCAAGTTAGTGCATGTGTAAAGTGGCAGAATGAGGTTAATATGTAGAAGATTAACAGACTTTTTAATATTTTGTAAATATATTGGAATTATGTAATTATGTCATTTGTGGTAGTGAAAACAGCGACTGGGGTTTAAAACATGCTAAAGTAAAAAATCATGAAGCATGAAATAATACAAGTCTCGTACTACTGCAGCAGGAGCACGGGCACAGTTATCTAGTGTAGATGTTTCAGTAATGCAGTGTCATTGGCCTTGACTGCTGTGATCACTCATGCCCCGCTCTGTTGTTTTTTATTTTTATTTTTTCCTTTTTTTTTTCTCCAATTTCCTTTATTTTTTTGCAGAGGGAACAGACAAGCTTGTGAGAAACTACAGAGGCTTTTAGGAACTTCTGCAGAGGTTCAAGTGCCCTGCCTAACAGTTTGTTGCTTTTACCCCCCCCCCAGTTAAGTTTTAGTGTAAGCACTGTTTAAGTTATTGGGAGAAGAACACTCCATGGCTGGTGGGCAACTCAGCGCGTTGCGCTGGGGTGCGTTGCCGCAGCAGCTGCTGGCGAGGCCGCCTGTAGCGCAGCGGTGGTCCGTCGGTGGTGCCGGCAGGATGGCTCGCTCCCGTAGGCGATTGTCGTGTTGGTGTCGTGAAGCTGGAAAGCCTGAGAGCTGCGTGCCTGCGCACCTCGGCTGCCAGTCTACATGGACGGGTGTTCAGTTGTTTTCACTGCTCAGTTTTTCTTACTTGGGAACGGGAGGGTTTGGGGCATAGCTGATACCATTTCTATTAACCACACTCCTGCTCATTCCCTGTAGCTCCTTGTACAGTAACTTGGGCTGTTGGTGTATTAAGCCTTTGTTTACACTTAGTAATTGTGTTTTCCTGCTGGTGAAACTATCGCATAAATTATCCAACCAGAAAACCTTGGGAATCACATTAATATTATTCCAAGTCATGGCTGATTTTGGTTGTTTCTGATCAAAGTTCTAACTTGAAATTGCAAAGGACTTTTTTAAAGAAATGACTGACAGGTACGAAAAGTAAGTTATGACCCCATGGTGGAGAGTGCTAGTTTTTTCGTAAGGCAGGACTTGTTCGTTTAACTTTATTTGGTCCTGTGCAGAGCCTTGAATAATGAATATCTGTGTACTTGATTTTCTTTTTTTTTTTTTTTTTTTTTTTTTTTTTTTTTAATGTTTGGAGGCGGATTTAAGAGTAACTTGTTTTGCTTGTAACAGGAAACTAGGACTCTGTTCACTCCTCAGCACGGTAAGCAAAGTTCCCGTTTTGGATCTCCTGCGTACTCTGCCTGTGTTCTAGACGCACAGACCCCGTGTCCCAGCAGGCTCGTTAGTGGCTGGCAGTACACAGCAGGGAAATGTTGCACTGGATGAGCCTGCTAGAGGAGCAACAAGCAAGCCAAATGGTGGGAAAGGAGCGGGAGAAAAAGGGTCGTGATTCAGAAAGGTACAGATTGGTCCCAATGTTTTCTGTAGTTCTGATTTTCAGAGCAGACCTATTCTCACCTAGTGCACATCTCGCCTCCTGATGTACGTAATGGGATCTGTCGGTGGGCGTTACCTAGGGGTAGCAGATTTGACTCTGTGGAGTGCCTTTCACAATAAGAGGTGGACCTGGAAGCAGGGGAGAGAGCCCACACAACTAGCTTGCCGTTTCTTGTTTTTTTTTTTTAAATGTAAAATTTTAGATTTCTAAAATGGGGAAATGGTTTTGACTACTTATGTGGTAACATAACTGCTAGTTTTAAGTAAACTGGGAAACTTTTAACTTATGTCTGACAGTTGTCCTGTGTTAATGTGTAGAAGACTTATCCTTCCATATACTGTCACTGTAGCTGCTGTATTTTAGACTAAAACTGATCATGACTTAATGGTAATACGGAAAGGTTGTAAACGTCCTGATGCAGTCTGTAGCCACTGTGGGTATAACTTTTCAGATGTGTATATTGGTAACAGGTCAGTTTGGAAAGTCTATAAGCTACAATAAATTTCTGGTTCTAAAGGTTGTTGGCATTTATTTCTTAGTGAACGGAATGAAGTTGAGTCGAGTTGCAGTGACTGTGTACAAGTTTGCCGACCTTGCAAGAGTTCGGTTTTATTTTTGTTGATTTTTCAAGTGTAGAAGGACTGTGGCATCCATTGCTGTGCAATTTCATATTTTTTATTTTTTGATTTACAAAACGTACCTAAAGCAACTGAAAAGTTAAACATGTAAACACTCTTTTCTTATAGAACCACAGTTTAGCTTAAAAAAATAGTTTTTTTTTTTTTTTCTTCAAAGGCAACAGAATAAGAACAATCAGTTTGTACAGAGTTTAAAAAAAATCACAACATCTGTAAATAAATAGAAATAGAAAAGGGTATCACTTGGGGCGTATTTATAAAGCAGAAGGTCCTTATTTACAGTGAAATGTAATATTTTTAAAAGTGATTTAAGTTTTATTTTTCTGTACAATACAACTTGCTGGAAAGCATCAGGTGAGCTGCTGTTGGTAAATTTGGAGACAAAGGCTCTTTGCTGACCCAGTGCAGCCCTTAGAGTTCAAGATGCTGTTCAGTGGCATACACGGGGGAAGTCCCCTCAGTGACTCATCGACGTGGTTACTTCTTGCAGGTAAGGCAACTGCGTAGCTGTGACCTAGCTGTAAAACTGCGCTGAACGGAGAAAGGCCTTTGCAATGGCTCAGTTCTAGCAGTTGATGCTGACACAGCTTTGTTCTATCGCCCTGTTATGATCGAAGGACAGATGACGTGAGCCACTGCTGCTTTGTACTTCTGTAAACCAGGTACGAACTGCTGTGAGCCAGAGCACCTCAGAGCGACCAGGGAGCCTGCCTGGTAAGGCTGCCGTGCTGCAGCGTGACGGGGGGATCCTGCCTTCTCAGTTCATGCCAGTGTAAGAGAAGTACATTTGCATGTACAGATTTGTAGCATGTTTCTTCCTGCAAGATTATTGCATTTCAGCTTGCATGTGGCCTAATATTCCTGCATGCTGTCTGCACCATTAAGTAGTTAAATAACCACCAAAAATTAGAGTAAATGGCATAACTGTTCAGCAGGCAACAGTGGGCACTTGTAAAAACATTCTAGAGGACAGGTGACAAAGTTTTGATGCATAAACAAGGTGCTCATGAGAGATTGTTTGCTTGCATGGGGAAGCAGCATCATGCGGCCTGTTTTTCCAGGGGAACAAAAAAAAAGGTAAGCAACAGACCCATGAGATGGTGTACAGCAGCGTCTCGCTGTCAGTTGCGATGCAGCGGCTGACACACAGTAACATGCTGCCCTGTGGAAGCGTTGGCATTTGTCGGGGTCCTTCTGGTACTGGGCGTTTTTAGTTGGCTGTGAGAGGCACAAGCATAGTGCTGCTGCTGTTGTGGTTGTGACACCTGGAACCCTCCTAGGCTGTGAAGCAGAAGGGTGTACGATCTGGCACTGGAGAAAAAAACTAGCCGGGTAATGCTTAAATCATCAGCTCAAACTATGGCAGATGGATTACTCTCACGAGCTGTCACTGCGTTCAGCGTCATACCGCTGTGCTTACAGTTGCCAATATGGATTCAGTGCCTGAAGATTTAGTTTGAACCCTGAGGTCGCTATCTGCTGTTCAGTTCAAGGAATCCGTGAGGAACATTGTAGGCGCAGGAGCCACACCAGTGGATGTAATTCATGCTGTACTGCCAGAGCTCCTGTTTCACAGAGCACAATGCTCAAGGACTACAGGAAGCATCTTTCCACTGCCCTCCAGAAGCAGCAGCAGCTCTAGAGTGCTGGCTCCAGTCAGGGTCAGCTCGGTTGGTACGCGTGCATCCAGTGCTGTTTGCCGAGTGTTACGGTGGAATGCATCGCTACAGGACGAGGTGCCTCCCCAGTTTTGGTTCTAGCTAGCTACGGAGGATCCGTAACACCGAGGAAGCACAGCAAAACAGTTGCTTTGTGTAGCTGCTTTCAGTATTACTTAATACGCTGGAAAAATTTTACAGCCAGTTGTGTAATAAATAATTGGGTCAATTACAAGGGCACATGCTGTTCTGTCTCAAGAGGCAACAAGGAAAGCATTTGTTAAGGGTGCTTCCTGCTCCGTTCACTGACATACAGTACTACTTACTGTTACTTTTGGCAGAGGTAGAAGTTGCTTTAAGGCAGTGTTAGCTGTGCAGCTGATGAACAAGTACGTTTCAACATCTGCTTTTAAACAGCAGTAGACTTTCTCAGCAGTTACAGGGATGCTTTTTTGCTTTGTTTGTCTTGAAGTACAGGGCTACTTGATTTTAAAGTATTGAAAAGAGCTAAAAGTCAAGAATGCATTGTACTTCTGTGCTGGATGCAAAACCAAGTCAAATTTACACCTTAACAGGGAGCTGTACTAGGAATAAACAGGTCACTTCAGCCTCTGTCCTACACTGGCTATTTCTGTGGAAATTTTAGGCAAAAATAACTCAAACCAGGCATGAAAGCTTAAATTTACATGAGAGTAGTCCATTGTTTGACATACTTCCATTTCTTTTTACTTGGGATAAAGGATACAAAGTGCCTGTATTTCTTTTTATCTACTTAAGTCCTTTGAAAGAAAGCATTGTTCAACCTAGTTAAGGGCATACAAATCAGATTGATACAACTTTGCTGATGTCTTGAAAATTAGCCTTTGTCATTCCTTAAAAGACAGAAATAATAGCACCTCTTCAGGAACGTGGTGTTTGGAGAACACAGGGAAATGGAAGGGAGGCACCCCAGGGAACTGCTGAAGGAAGCAGGTACTAACCAGGCTACTTCACTTATCTTCCAGCATGACCCATAGGCTGCAGCCTGCTTGATGCACCTCACTTTGCTCACGTGAGGCACTGAGGAATAGCAGTGGCTCCTGTTCATCTGTCCCTGTGCAACAGCAGTGCTCAGAACTGCCCACCAGGTGAGGACACTAGCTGCAGACAAAAATACGACACAGGAGTAGAAATACATGATTAACTACAGCACCTCGTGGGAGGGGGGACAGATTCTGCTTGGTAAAGAGACAGGCAGCAGGGAGAACAGGCGAGGGGTGGAGCAGGTTGTCCAGGTGCAGGTACCAGCACAGAAGGCTGCACCGTGCTCTTTGGCAGAACCCCCTGTACAGGCACACGGTCCGTGCCCCCTGTCTCTAACAACAGAGTTGTCCTACTCTCAACCAAGGTACACATGTCAGAAGAGAGCAGGGAATTAAGTTTTAAGATGAATTACTGTAAGTAATTTTTCAGTGCTCAGTGTACTGATCTGGCACTGCTCTGTGCTCACACAGGACGACAGACTGGCCGACTTCCTGGAGCACAGAGTGGTGCCCTCTGTCCCAGCTGACGCTGGGTTACAGTGTTGTATCCCAGTGCTCTCCATGCATGCATTATGGGAAACCAGGTGGTAAAGTCGCTCTGCTGTCCCACAACAGGACGTACTTGTAGCAACCGATGTTACATGCCAGTCTGCAGAACACAAGCTTAATGTTTTCAGGCTTAAATGCGGAATAAATGCAGAAACCCAGGAGCTGCCTGAGTTTGACCCAAAGTCTGCGTTAGGAAAGCAAACAGATGTACCTCGCTCAAGTTAGGCCAACCCAAGCCTGTTCTTGTGACATCAGTTTTTAGACAGTGACAGCTGGACTCCAGCTCTACCTCAGAGCTCTCCGGCCTCTGCAGTGGGGAGACAGTAGTACAACAGCAGGGGTATTTTTTTCCCCTGTCCCTATGCAGAGTGCAACGATTTGTCCAAGTCTGTTTCAGAGGAGACCTAGGCTGACCTACCCTGATGTACACTGAAACAGGGTAGGAGGAGTGATCACGTAGTGAGTTAAAGCCCGAGCTGTAACGGTAGAGGCCTAGGACAGCTGCGGTATAAGAGCTACAGCATGGTAGCTTTTCAGTGTTCGGCCAAATTGTCAGGAAAATAAAAACAGACATGTTAGCACACTTCATGACTTGAAAGGATGTTACAACTGCCTGAACTCTTCCATTGAGAGACGTATTTGAAACCTAACAAATCTGTAAGGGTACAGTACACATCTACCTACCTTTCTCTGCACGCTGTAATTTATTGCCTGGCGCCTCCCGTTTGTCCCCCAAAGATCTACAGCGGACAGGATTAGGCGGCTGATGACAGTCCAGCAATGTTCAGTCATGCCAGAAAGGTGTGATCTCGGGGAATGCAGGTGAGGGATCTTAAACACGGCAACATTCATCAGTCTTTTAAAACCAGTCTACAGTTGTTGGATTCAGTGCAAGGGCTATTACATTCTCTTGGAGCAAGTGCCAGGCTGACTCCGTTGCTCTACTGTCTGTTATCTTTGGACACGTTGTGTGCCAGCCAGTTCACTTTGGTTTTCCAGCTCTCTCGCAGGGCTTCATTAAACTTCAGTCTGAAGTGCTTCAGTGCCTCTTCATCTGTTTTACCAAGAGCTAGGGAATCCTGAAGGTAAGAGGCAGAAGTCAGTGTAGCCTCAGTGAAAATGCAACTGAACCACTAAAATATTTACTTGCTAAGACATTACGCTGTAGGAAGGAGCACTGCATAGGGAGGGGAGAAGGAGCTCTCAGCTGTTTTGAATAGTTACCGTAGTTGCACAAGATTTTTCATTCCAATACGTGTGTTGTGCTTTTATGTTGGAAGTAGAGAAGCATTGGGTTTCTTAGGGCTCTGATACACCACCGCTCTCTTTCAGATAGACAGAGCTAGGCTGTGAAATGTAGGAGCCATGCTGGGAGCAGGAATCGATACTCAGAGAGCTCTGTGTCCTTCCCTGAAAGCAGGTTCTACAAGGTACCTGCTGCCTTCGTGCTGAAGGGTCTGATGAAGCTCTTTGCTGAGCACCAGCACCTGGCGTTCCTGACATCCTGCACGTGAGCCATGGACATTTACTCATGGTTCTTGCAGTCCAGGTGCTTCTAAGAACCTTCCGCAGTGAACTCATCCCGGAACTACGCCATCAGGTATTGAAGTTCAACTGTACCCGGGCTCTGGTTCTCACCTTTAGATACTGAATGTCTTTAGAGCAGCTGAGCTCCGGCAGGCCAGCAGCTTTCATCAGTGCAAACAAGTGCAGGAAGAGAAGGCCATGGCGCCTCAGAATCATGTAGGCTTTTTCACAATAACCCCTGAATCTGTTCAGAAAGGAAGGTAAAGAGCTGAAGACTACAAAATGCACTGCTTTATAGAGGAAAACTCAGTCTGAGGCCTCCTGCCTGCATTGATGACTGCAAAGCCATCTCACCTTCTCTAAAAGGTAACACTTTATTTGCTGTACTTTGTATATATTCAAACAGACGAGCTCATGTTACAAGTTACCCAGCTATTCCATTTGCCAAGAGCTAGAACCATGACTGTATTGGATAACCTGGTCTAGGCATGCATCTCCACAGCCACAAATCTGAAGCCGTCAATAGTTCTGAGAATGTGGACAGGGGACCAGGACAACAGCCGCAGGTCCAAGTGCTGCAGTCTCTCTTTTTTGGCATTCTGCTGCACGATGAGATCTGACAGCTCCGAGGTAAGTGGCTGGGCTCCCCACATACTCAGTCACTTGAAAAAGCCTTCTGTACCCTAAAGAATTTAGCATCAGAAGGCAAAAATGTGCAGAATGACGCAAGACTACCCCGGGGTTTGTTACCACAAGCAAGAGTACAACATCCTGAATGCTTCCAGCTTGAGTAAAGAACATTTCCTGTTCATTTTATACCAACTTCTGCATTCCAGAATTGTCACGCTGCTTTGCAGACAGCTATAGGCTGCAAAACTCTGGTGGAAATACCTTCTGAAAATTCAGACCTGAGAATTCAAGAAAATTCTGAAAATTCAAAAAGCCTCAGTGAAATTCCACTGCTAACCCTTACCTTTCAAACTTCTCATTATTGTTGGTTTTTCCTTGCTGGATGACGTGCACAAAGTCGTAGGTTAAGATGAAAGGAACACGTTCTCTATTAATACCAAATTTGGTCTTGAAGTTCCCCAAAAAGTGACCAAAATCAATATGAAACAGCTGGAAATAAGGAAGAAATAATTGCTTTCAGAATAATATTTCTTTTAAGCTGATCAGAACTGAGCTCTCTTCACAGTTCCTGTATTCAAAAGATACTGACATAGGATTCTGGGAGGGAGAAAACTGACCTGTTCCCTGGCACTTGGCTGGGAAAAGAGGCAACGTTGACTTGCCAATATATTCTCTAGAGTAATTAGGGAGGACAGAAAAGGTACTGACCTCTTCAGGACTTGGTATCGCCGAAAAAAACACGTTTTTTGTAAAGGGTTAGTGTGTCTTTAGCAGAAGCAGCAGAACTAAAATGGGCTGCTGTCTTACCCTACCAGCATAGTCTGCAGTCCCAGGCTGTGTGGAAGTAAGATCTGTTTTGAAGTTGCTACAAAACTGGTAAGGCTTNTTTATATATTTATATACATACATATAAATATAAAGCACAGTCAAGCTTTCTCATCACCAGTGCAATGATGGGAAGGAAGTACTTGTGCAGAACCTTGCACAAAGCCTGATGTGCAGAGCTGCTGTAAACCCCAGAGCATGCACAGGCCCCAAGCCTGCGTACCGCAGGGCATCAGCTCCCCCAAGCGGACGAACGGCTGAGCGGCCCCGGCTTCGCAGAAACAACTTGGTAGGCTTCCTCCTCAGCACTTTTTTTTTTGTGTGGTGAGAGGAGGCCATCCTAGCTAAGGGCTGCTTCTAATCACAGCCCAGGGAGGGAGGTTAGTGTCCTGTTAGCGAATGAGGCTCTGTCCCTGCAGTAGCAGTAGGAAATTAAAACCATACTGAGCACATGCAGTGATTAAGGGAAAAAAAAAAAAATCAAAAAAAAAACCAAACCAGTCTTTCTGTAAGAATCTTGGGCAAGCAACTGAGGATCTTATCTAGGAACTACAAGCAAGTTGTAGTTCTGCTGAAGCCTGGTAAATCTTCAGACTGGTGAGTACCATGCTCAGGTTTGTAGCTGCAGACAGTTTTAGGTCTGAGACTCATGTCAAAGCGGGTATTAACAGCAGCCTGGTAGGAGATCACTTGTCAGCTGATGGCAGTGATGCTTACGCAAGAATATTCAAATTCTGAACCGGTGTTTACCCTCTCGTGATGGAGGCTATTGAGAATATTTGTCCAGCCTGCCTCTGCTGGAAGGAAAGGTACATCCCATAGCAGCAGGACTGCACGGGGATGTCCCCACCCATTGCTGTGTGGCATTCGTGCCCCTCTCCCAGGGCTGCAGCAGCAGTGAAGCCCCGTACCTGGCCAGTTTCCCGGATCATGATGTTGTCGCTGTGCCGGTCACCTATCCCCAGCACGTACGTTGCCACGCAGTACCCAGCACAGGAGAGAGTGAACTCCTCTATAGCTTGTTCCAATGCATCACTAAAGAGAGAGAAAAAGACTGAAAGGGATTTTGCTTTGAACACCAGTACTTCACAGCTGGGAAGGCGATTTTTAAAGCTTCCCCTGTGCAGACCTACAGCAGCAGGGACCAGAGCTACATGCCTGCATTACTTTTGTAGCACTTCCCAGCCAGTGCGCCCGTCCACGCTTTACAAGCAGCGGCTGCAGTAGAAGCTGTCCATAATTGGAGAGGCCTGGATAAGAGTCTGTCCACAATCAACTAAAATAGTTGGTATTAACTCATTTCTAAGTTTCCACAGATCCTAAACACCACCTGGGCTTCTAGAATGATTTCTGTTGGCACCTTCCGAGTTTGAGCTGGGTAGGACTGATGTTTTGCTGCTTTCTATTTCTGTACCTACTAAAGACCCAAGTTGCACAGCAGCGTTGCTGCTTTCTTCTTTCACCTCCCAGTTTCGGTATTGCTTCTTCCACCCCTTTTCCAGCTGCTGCCCATCTCTGGAGAAGGTAACAGGACTGATGGCAGGGCAGAGGTTTGGATCCAGCCTGTGCACAGTGCTACCTTAAGCTGCTGAAGGTCAGAAAACCTTGCCGACCGTAACACAGACACCCCTGTTTCGGCTCAAGATGCCTCCTAGTGTGCTAGGCTGCAGAGCAGCCACAGCTGCTGCAGGACAGCTTGGAAACGTGCCTAACTGAAGGCAAAGACTGAGCCAAGCAGAAGACTTGTCTCCAGCTGTAAGGAAGCAGTAAAGCAGCACTGAGTAAAGGGTAAGTCCACTCACCCCGGGTTCTTGGATTTCAGCCAGTTTAGCAGCGCGTCCTTGTTGAAGGCCGCGGTGGCCACCATGTTGCTCTTGTTCAGCTGGATGTTAGCAATGGTGTCTGAATGCATGACTACTTCTATCAGCCCCGTCTTGTCTCCTGTGGAGAGGCAGCCGTAAGGAGTCATCCTGCAGAGATGAAAGAAACCCTTTCACTGAGATCTTGCCCACGGATTCGGGTGTCTTGATTTTCAAGCTTTCCCTTGTCTGCCATCTCAAGAGCAAATTGGTAGGGAAAAGCCAGAGTCCTTTTTGCCCAAGTTTCACAGTGGAATCAAGGAAAATCCCACAGTTCTTCGGTGTGTTGAGCCAGCAGAAGGAACCATATTGCTGAGGGCCTAACTACCTTGACTCCTCCTAGTGCTTCAGAAGCACTTCCAGCTGGAAGCTTGTCTAAGCACTGATTTGTTCTTCACAGGGACACATGCAGTGTAATTATGGCTTACCAGGAGGTTGGTAAAAGAACCTTATTTAAGCCCAGTACCACTGATATCCTAACTTCACAGTTGTGCAGTTCTGTCTCTAGCACCAGCCCTGAACGTCAAGTCCAGTAACACCAACATCACCACCTCCTACTTGCTGTCAGTGCATTTCCACAGCCTCTGCTGCTGGACTGTGCCATAGTTCCGTCCTCCATACTTCATTCTTCCCTAAACCTTGCTGAGTGGGAGCAGTTGCAGAGTTTTATTTAAAAATAAAACTGCTTGCATCCCTTCTCCTCCGTACTGCATTTAGGTGGGAGTCTCGTCCCAATTTTTTCTCCTGCCTCTCATTGCATTTCTACCCCTCGACACCATAAGACCTGACTAGCTGCTCACAGAATACTGGACAGATCTGGCAGAGACAGAATAAACTTGCAAGCAAAACAGTCTTACCACACATGTGTGCACCTTACCTCAGGTCCAGGCCCTCCTGCTTCCACAGGACATCCATCAGCTGGATCATCTGCAGAGTCAGCATGTCCTGACGAAGATCTGTGCAGCATTACAAAGGAAGAAAGGGCTGTAAGCAAATACCTCCCATTTTCCCCCTCCCGTTTTCTTGCAGACTGAACTTGTTCTCCCCATGCAGCAGGCTGCTAGGAGGCCTTTTGCCACCCGAGTTAACGCATTTAACGGAGATGAATGCTGCTTCACTTCGCCAAAGCTCTTCCTGCAGCAGACGGCGCAGCACGTACCTAGAAAACGTCTCTGGACGCAACAGTGAGCAGAAGCAATGCTGACGCTACACGGCCTGGACTGCTGTAGCATTTCCAGACCTCCCATTGGATTCCCTGTGCAGGGGTATTCAGCTGTCAGTAACTGGATCTACTGTGCTGAAGTTTCATTGAAGATGGCAGCAAGTGAAATACAGAAGTACATCTCCAGCTTACCGTCAGAAAGCTCAGGCACGTGGATGGTCCTTATTAACCCAACATCCTAACGGCCCACATTTAGGCCCATTCACCACAGTATTTGAGACTATTATGCCCAGAAAGCATATCCTTTACACTTACCATCTCCATTTTTAAAAATGACACCCACTCCACCTGTCTCTTCATTATTAAAAACAATCCACAAGGGTTTCATTTTGGAGTCCATAAAGGTGCACTGATCCACACTAGAGGAAACAAAAATACTACCATCAGTGTCCATCTAAGCCGGAAATTCAACAGCATCCAGAATTGCTAATGGACAGGTGATTTCCAAGGGAAAAGAGGGCCTCAGGGCAACCAGAAGCCTGGCTCTGCTGCTGAACAAAACCTGCAGCACAAAAGGAGGAAGAGGTGCAGCTGCCTTACCAAACTTCAGTGAGGATAATGCTGGGGTTCAGGGGGCACTGGAGGTGGGAAAGTGCTTCAAGATAAGTTTCCTGCTTCATGCACATGTGCATTATCTCCTTGGTTTGAGGCTTGGTGGCCTTCTGAGAACTCACTTTAACTAGGTCGTTCAGAGCTTTCATCTTGTTGAGTGCTTCTCCCTGGAAAGAAATGGATGAATAGAATGGGGTTAACAAATAGGAAATGCCTGGAGCAAGTTTAAAAACTATAGAAATCCACTGTGAAGTGTAAATGTTGCTTGTATCCCTAACTTTCTGTTCAGCTTCTAGCAATTTCATGCACTGCAACAGAACCAGTTTAGTACCACCTGCTTAAGGGAAGTCCATAATCAGTTCTGGATATTCTGCTGGGCACAAATGCATTGCAAGGCAATGACTGCAGTCCTAAATACCAGGAATAACGCACGGGATCAAGGACCAGAGCAAGACGTGAGGCACGCTAGCTAGAGGAGTGAGGATGAGTCCTACAGCCCCTGCCCTATAATGCTGTCGGAGAGTTCTGGTTGCGTAGAAGTGCCACTCGGCCTTGAAAATGGACACAGCTCTGGTTCATGGGCATGTCTTAGCTCTGACTCCATGTGTGCTGGAGTCCTTCGTGTTTGGAGCAGTTACAATGATCCTGAAGTTGTAGAGGAGGAGGTTAATGGCTCTACCTCCACAGAGCAACTGAAGGAAAGAGTGCACGGCTCCAAATCTTTATCATATCCTACTAAACGACAATTCATTCAACTCATCTAAAACAGCAATCTGCACATCTCAAACAATTCCAGACACATCTTGTAGTTTGGGACATGTGGGGGTGAGTAACAGATGAGCAAAGTCGCATGTGACGGGGGAACTCCAGGCTCTTAACAGTATATGCCAAAAACAATATAGCAGTTGCAAAGCTCTTTGTATTACTGATAGCATTAGGTTGGACAAACTAAGAGCTGAGAACCGACTCCAAGCAAGAGGGATGTCAACCTTACAGCTAAAAGCCATTTTTACCTGTTTCATCAGAACTTTCATGTGGTGGGTGCTGCCTCTGCAATATGCTTCCAGGATCAAGCCAAACCTCAGGGCAACTGCAGGGACATGCATTTCTGACCTAGAGGAAGAAGGGAGGTTAGAGCAAAGCTGGCTCACCACAGTGAGTCACTAACTCTCCCATTCATGCCAGCTCAAAGCACGTGTGGGGAGGGGGGGGAGTGGGGTTGGTAGCTGCTCTTTCAATTCTGTGCACTGGAGAGAAAAAACACCCACCCCAGAAGGGGCTACGGTAAAAACACCGCAGTTAGGAGACATCTTCCTCAATGACTAAAATGCTAACCCCTACTCTGAGGAGATTATTTGAGGAGTAAGGACAGTGCAGAGCTTATGGCTCAAAACTAGCAGGTGGCCAGGGTTGTCCAAAGTTAATTTCAGCTCTAGGCATGTAGCTATAAATTCCGAAAACAGGTCCTAATCCAAACAGAGCAACTCTCCTGCCTGCCACCTAGAGGAAAAAAAAAGAAAATCCCAAACCAACCAACCAAAAAAATTTTGTGTCCTCCCAGAATAAACCTTATTCAGTCTTCCAAATAAAAAGCAGCAGTTCCTGGAGTTTGGTAGACAAGAAAATCCCATTAATGCGCTGGTGAAAGGTGCTTGGGTAACGGCCAGCCAAGAGCCTTTAAGTCAATACCCTGGCATCCACACATACAGGCACGCTTGCTATCTCAGTTCGCAGTGCAATGAGGAATCCAGTACTGGTCTCACTTGATTACTGAGCAAAAGCCTAAAACAGCTGTGCTTACCTCAGGTGCCAGAACAGGAAGTGGCCTATCTTACGGTTGGATAACGCCCTGTCCAGCAGGAACTTGGTTAATTCACAGTCTAAGTAGGATTCATACTTGAGCACCTGGACAAGCTGCAGCAGGTATTGGAACAATTCATGATCTCTGTGGACAGAAAGGAAAAATAAAAGATAAACTGTTTTCATTGCAGTAAAGATGAGATTACTTATAAAAGCAGCTAAGAAAAGAGCATCAGCCCTGTTCACAGTCCTCCTCAGCAGCCCTGAGCATACACAGAAGGGGGCTCTGCACATCCCTTGTGGTGAACACTCACGTGAGCTTCTTTAATGAGTTGATAGCAAAGGAGCCCACATAGCGGTCAGGGAAGCTGAAATCCAACAGCTCCAGGGCATTCAGGACAGGCAGCTCTGGCCAGGTCTGAAGCAGGGAAATCATCTGTAAGGGAAGGGGAAAATAAAATTAGACTGATTAAAAATCTAAAATTCTACTGATAGAAGAGCAGATCCTTCATGTAGGGGGGAAACTCTCTCTTACTCACTAATCGATACCTCAGAGCCAGTTTGCAGACACCATGTCAAACACCATCAGTCTCTGGGAAAAGCACTGCTCTGTAGCATAACAAAGTAGACTAGAAGGGCACCTTAGGGGCTCTGTCAAAGCCCTGGAAGTGAGGAGGGATGAACAGCACAGACACTGTCCCTAACTGACAACTGAAGTTCTCAGCGCAAGAGATTCACTGACCCCCAGAAGCAGCTTGTGGCTGGTGTCTCAGTGTCCAGTCCAAATCCTATTTGCGGCAGTGAATAAACTGATTTTTTTCTTGTTTCCAGTTTCCTCCTTTCTAGAGGGAATAAACATTACCTTTTTGGTCCGTAGTGAGACTGAGACAGTAACTGGGTACCACTCAGCATACAAAAACATCCACAACGACTGGGAAATAGCAGAATTTTGCTGAGACCCAGTGATGCCAAACCTGCCTGCACAGGGACACGGCCAAACATCCCCGGTTAAGCTGGCCTCAAAAGTAACACAGGGAACACAGATGCTGAAAGATTCATCAAAGATGTGCCCTGACCGCCAGCTCCAGCATCCTCACCTGGGCAACATCTTCATGCTTGTTCCATTTGGTGATGATGAGGAGCTTGGCCAAAGCCTGTGGGTACTGGTCACGGATATCGTGTCTCATCTTCCACACCAGGTCTTTCTCGTGCTCATAGAGCTCAGTGTGGCTCCTCCTCTCCAGTATCTCCTTCAGTTGCAGCTTCTGCTCATGGGAATCACAAGAAAGAGCATAGAGAGGGCTCAGCCTCAGAAAGGGTTGTAGGACTGGGGCATGACCCAATTTGGTGAAAAATGCTGGCCAGGGGCAAGGTGGCAACACGTGACTTGATCTAAGAAACCAGGCTTGCAGTAGCCTGTACATAGCAGAGAAACTGATGCCAGAGACTCACCTCCTCTGGATCTTCTGCTGCAATGCGGGGTTGTTCTCCGTTCCTCCCTAGCTCCAGCAGCTGGAACACAAATATAGAGTTTGAGAAACGTTTCTCATTTCCTGTCTGTACTTCCAGCTTGCCATCACTCCAGGCATTTATGCTGCATCAGAGACCAGCCTCTTGCCACCTCTGGGGAGGGGAATCACCCCTCTCACAGCCCAGATGTAGGTAATAGACTCAGAAACGTAACTTAACTGCCCACGGTGCCCCTTCCCCAGTAGTGATGAGAGCAAAGGGATGAGTCCTTCCCCCCAGGAACAGCACATGGTCCATGAACGCAGTGCTGACTCACTGAACTCCAGGCTCACATAAGCCACTCCAGGTTCTTACAACTGGCACATTCTTGCCAAACAGACAGTGCTGCCCCAGGCACCTTGCATGCTGCACAGTCTGTTAGAGCTTGCACCATGGGTGAGCATGTGTACGTGTCCCTGGCGAAGCAGATCTCTTTCCTTCCCTGCAGTGGGCACATTTCTTCCTCCACTGTAAAAGTTTGGCCAGGTGTAGTGACAGATGGAACATTCTCAAACTATGTGGCATGTTATCATTCTGTGCTGAAAGGGAGGGAGTTGTCTCCTTTCACTCATTTCCCTTCACTCCCCTGCTGTAGAGCCCAGTGCTGCCTACAGTTGAAGGCAGGTCTGGTAAACCCATTTGCAAACAAATGCTCATGGATGAGAGCAGTTTTACCTTAGTAATTCACAGCTTGCAAAACTATTCGTTCAAAGGTCCATTACTGACTAAGTAAAAAGGTCATTTTTTTTTTTTAAATTAACAACATCCATTCATCAAATTTGTTTGTTCCTGGTCTTTGTCAGCAACCAGCCAAGAAACAGCGACATGGTGTTCTCCTGCACTAAAGAACTAGTGAAATGTCTGTGCCTCCCAAAAAAACCATCCACTTCCCCTACCTGCTCAAATGAGGGGTAATACACAGGATGCGATGCAACGGTGGGGAAGCAGATGACCAAGGCTGCTGCACTTTCTGTGTTGGGGTTGCATTGCACTGTTCCCATGGGGTTCAAAAGTTCGCCTTTCTCATCTGAAAAGCAAGTACATAAACCCATAAGCCCTAATCTTCTGAGGCTTTGGTCCATAAAACAGAGCACAGAACCGCTTCCAGCTCTGTCACTGGCCCTGAGCAGGTAACTGCATTTTCCAGACCTCTCACAGCCCAAGCATACACGGTATCCTTATGACAGCAATAACCTCTTACGTCACCTGTGCAATGCCAGGTAAAGCAAGGCCTTCACCTTGGCATGTCTCCAGGTGCCATTACCATACAGAGCAGTAACCGTACTGGGACTGCTACTGCAGCATCACTGTGCCCCTCCTGCCACCTACTGCACAGCAATGGAGAATGCAAGGCAGATCCCATCTTCGTGGTGGAGGCCAACAAAAATACAGCAGCACTAGCTCCTGGCATACCTGGAAAGGAGGACCACATGTGCAAGCAGCACTCCCCCGTTTTCAGCTGGTCCTTATAGTCAAAGAGCATGACATTCACCCAGGCAATGGGGCAGTCCTGGAAAGCAAAAGAAAGAAGCTTGTGTGGGTGCTGTAATTGCAAAAACTGAGGGAAGGAAGGAGCAGAACAACAACGTGAGATATCCCCATCCCTCACAATAACCAGGAATAAGATGTTACACCATCTCCTCCACTTCTTCCAGATCTGCAAATTGCCACACAGAATGCTGCAAGCAGGTGACTCTGCATTCTAGAGTACCCAGGCATCCCTTCAGAGAGATGCTGTAACGAACTCACCACCCCCGGGGGCCATGCCTCCCGCCTACCTTTTAAATTCTCAAATCAGAGTACAAGACAGCATCAAATTCAGATAGTTACTAAATCCTAGTTTTTTTTTTGTTTGTTTTTTTTTTTTTTAATAGTGCTGAATAGTACCAAACACTCCCTACAAACATGTCTGAAGCTGCATCACCCAATATTTTGCAGAGCTGAATATTAAGTTCCCAATACGGCCTTGTAAACTCTGCACTCAATGATATTTGAAGGACCAATGTCTTATTATCCTTGATGTATTTCACAGCTTGAGGGGAGAGAGAAGAGCCTCTGTTTTGAGACATGGAAGAGACAGTTAACATAACCTCAGAAAAGAATGTAAGTACATCTGATAATGGAAAGAAAAATCTTGGCTCCTTTGCACAACAATGAACACCAGGTACCTGTAGATGACAAATTTTATGCTGCCAATCCCAACACACCCCATTTCACCCTCCTTCCCAACACCACCCCCCCAGTTGTTGTTTTTTTTTTTTTTAATCACCTAACTAAATCAACAACAACAGAACAATACCCAAAAGCCCAGGCCCAGCCCAGTCACACAAGCCAGTTTCATTTGGGAGGTGCAGGGCTCCAGCAAGTAAAGTGCTAGAGCAAACTGACATATTCCACAAGCAACCTAAGATTTCCCGTGCTCAGGTTCCCCAAATGGAACAGTTTACTTCATACAGCAGTTACAAAACCAGCATTTCACTCAGCTGCTCAGAAGACAACAAGGTCTAAGCATATACCAGCACAGAAACTGACTTGCAGAAATTGCAAGACAAAACTGTAGTGAGATGCACCCCAAACTGTGTAACAGCTAAAGAGACCCACACTGGGGCACCTTGTTCCGCTGAGACATTCTAGAGAATACATCAGGCTTCCCCAGCAGGTACTCCAAAAGACTGGGTGGAGACAGCAATGTCAGCATTTCTCCCTAGTGCAGCACAACAAATCACTTCCAAGTGGCCTCTCACAGACCTTGGTGCTGATGAGATTACACTGAGCATCTTCAGTGAAATAGGTTTGAGACACCGGCTTTCAGAGTGCAGGGAAAAGCCAAACACCACCGCCACCAGCAATAACCTTTTCTAACTGATTAAACAACATCAAACCACAGCACAGAGCCTGCCAAAATGCAAGGCAAGATTTCTGGAGGATAAAGTTCAGCAAAGAAACGATTCTGCACCGTAAGGACAGAAATATCTCCTGCATGACTTACAGAAACACTGACGGCCAACCAGTGACATTAACACTCTGACTCATCCCAGCCAGACTGCAGGCTTGCCTGTTTTTGTGGCAGGAGATGATGTAGTCCCACCTATCTGCTCTGGACAGTTCACACAGTCACACAACATGCACGTATTTCACCTCTGAGTACTAGAAGCAAAGTAAGCAAGAAAATAATTAATCTAACAAAAATCAGGGTGCACTCTAACTGGAACCTCCAGTTACTAATTGTTTTGAATGAGGTCTGGACATTTACTCAGCACTGCAGCCCAAACGTGGACAGCTCCACCTCTGCAAAGCTCAGCTTCAAATTTTGTGATTCTACATTAAAAGCTAATCAGAATGCATCCACTTTCCCCACTACAAGAAACACACATGGACAACTCAGCTTAAAAACCCAGCTGAGCTAGTTTTGTTTTATCAATCAGAACAGTAACGTCTCCTTCTGACCGCCTCAAACTGAAAATTGTTCCTATGTGACCACAAAAATGCAGCCCGTGGATGAATCAGATATTCTGTTCAAGAAAAGCCTCCAGCAGGAACTGGAGTTCCGCTATACTCAAGTTAGAAAACAAACAATAAAAAGGCTGGTCCTGGTCTTGGCCTCAGAATGTTTCCAGCCTGAAGTCTCCAACCTGAACATTGGTCCATTCCATAGGACTCCTGGGCCTGTTGCTCCCAGATGTTAATGCACTGCATCTCTGAGAGCCTCGCTGATGGCCAGCACAACAAAGTTCAGCAAACCTCCCAGCAGCTGAGAGGAGCTGGCAGAACTTAGACTTAAAATCTTGTGCAATTGCATCTGTCAGTCCCTCATTTCCCTGCACTCTAGAAAAGATGGCACGACTAACCCTCTCTGTTTAAAGCATGGTGACAGTGGTTTTGTGGCTGCAGAAACAATCATTTACAGAGGAACGGATGCATTTGTTGCTCACAGAGAAAACTCCCCACATGCGAAGAGCTAGAGACATCATGCTTAAGTTACACCACGAGGAAACCAGCACTTCCATCACAGACTGAGCTTAGATCTACTCTTAGTTACTGAATTATTATTAATGATGAGTTAGAAGTTTTGAAATAGAGGAAAGTGAGAAATATCACTGTCTCTCTGATTCAGGAGCTCAAAACAAAAGCTTCCAAAGTGATTTGACACTTTCCATCCTCAGCTTGCAACATCTGGGCAGTAACCTCGAAGGTGCTACGCTGCCATTTAACATCACCTAGAGCTTTGCTGCAAACAGTGCTTACGTTCCTCATTTTCTTCCCCGTTCTTAGCTGTTAATTTGCTCCATGGAGGACTTGCATAAAAGACCTTACTAGAAAGAAGATGAAGCACAGAATATGGTTTTAACCACAACTACAGAACAGGGAAGTTGTGGAACAGCAAAACTGCAAAGCTGAAATGATTCCTCTTCGTGTGCATTCAGATGTCGAGTATGTTCCTTAATAGTCTTTCTGAAGAAGTTACAGTTAAAACATCCTTTCCTACAGGCAGCCACTCCTCAGCTTCCTGTTCCTGTTGAGGAAGTTACTGGCAATCATTCTGTAAGCTCTTTTACTGAAGTTGTCTGAAAGCAAAGGGCATTTGGCTCAGAATGGTGTCCTGTGCCCTGCAGCCCTGCCAAGCCTGGCTCAGTCCCACTCTGGCATTACTTACAGCTTTCTTGGACTTCTTCTTGGTGGAGCGTGCCTTCTTTGCCTTCTCGATGACAGCGTAGAGGGCAAAGCAGAGCCGCGCCATACGGGGAAGATCACAGATGTTAATATCAAAATCCAGCCTCTGCTTCCACACTGGCTCTGAGCACACGTTCACTTCAGAGCTTGACACCGTTTTGCACAGCATCTCATTGCCATGAAAGAGACCTGCTTGCACCACCAGCTGAGGGGAGAAGAAAGAAGAGAACGCCATGAATCCACAGGGACTTGACCTGTTTGCAAAAGACCCATGGCTAGACGCAGAATAGGAGACAGGGAGTCCACTCCTGCAGGCAGGATGCCCTACTCCTGTTTCTTTCCTCTGATTTGCCAAGATACTATGTCCCTTAATCTCCAGTTTTACTCAGGTTCAGCAGGGGCACTGTTATCTCTTTGCTTCATACAACCTGCAGTCTGCCACATCACGGTACAGCTCACAGGCCAAGCTTATCCCCAGCTCTACCTCTTCTTACAGCATTGCTAGCCAGTCTGAATCCCAGGAGACTCTCGTGGGGCACTGGACAGAAGAAATAAGTATTTAATTGCTTGTTTCTTTATAAAGACTTGCCCTACAGAACACCTGTATACATGACATATTCTTGACTTGATTCCTTCCTTTCTCAAAGTGTAGCCATCCCCTTCTTCTCATTCTCCTGACCCCTCTTCACATACCTTGAAAACCCCAGGGCTCTGCTGCATCATGCTTTCTGTCTCAACTTTACCAGTCACCGCATCTCCCATAATTCTCTTTTCTCAGAGCTGAATTTCCCCTCCTCTGCTTTTGTAGACTTCCGTGCACCTCCACACCTCTGTCAAGCAGCAGCTGTTTGTTACTCAAACTCTTGCTGGGGAGCGTTTCTTAGAATGTATTGCTCTGCTGCTGGCTAGCAAGTTCCCTTCCCCTTCCTGTTGCGCTGCAGCTTAGAAGCTGCCCGAGGGCTGAATGAACCGTGATGGAGGATCACATGAGATCAAGCTGTCCGCCCCTGCTTTCCTCACCGCACAAGACCGATGCAACCAGGAAAGCAAGAAAGACAAAACAAAAACCCCAAACTGAGCTGGTACCTACCTTCATTCTCTCATCTGCATTGACCTTGCTGCCTTGCACTAGCTCAATGTAGAAAGGCTGCTCTAAGGACCAGAGAGAACTGTAGTTTGGCTAGAAGGAGAAAAGAGTTCAGATTAGAAATAGATGCAACAAAGATTTCTCAGCCCAGCACCAGACCTTGTTCACATGCTTTTTGCCCCAACAGAAAAGAGCAGGTGAGCAGTACAAATTCTGTGACAACTAGGGCAGCTGTGGAGGGAACTGGTGGGCCGATTGGAACCCCCAGCTCTTAGACCCTGGAGAAGAACCTGCCTCAATAGTGGGAGGGAGAACCATCTGCCATTCCAAGACCAACATTAGCACTGCCATCAGTGTATGAGTTAAGAGTGACCTGGCTTGGTCACTGTGCCCTTTTACCTTTTTCTTAGGGAGTGGGGGAGGCTTAGCTGCCGTCTTTGGGGGGTTGGCAATACAGTTGATCTGCTCATCTCTCATGGCAATGATAGTGGATGAGTGTACCATGGTCAGGTGGGGTGTTAGGCCTCGGTGCAGGCAGCTGCGAATGTACTGCAAAAAGAGGAGAGAGCATGGATGAAACAGAGCCAGGCAGGCATGAGCAGTGGAGCAAATTAGAACTGCCCGAAGCAGGAACAGGTGACAGGAAATTATTGAAAGAACACAGCAACAATCAAAATTCAATTTTAATTCACCTCCATTTGGTTTTAAACCAGTGTCTGCCTGGACTCACGTTGCCAGAGACAAGAATGTGATATGCCATATACCTGGCATTTCATCAGCTGACTCAAATGGCTGCATTAGGGACAACTGCTGAGGAGGATTCAGCACTCACAGCTGCAGTTTGCCCTGCCAGAGGAATGCAGGATAGGCAACTACTTTTCAGAAAGCACATCTCCAGCCCAGCATGCAAGCAAGCAGTCATTTTCAGAACTGTAACCTATAAATGCATTTACACCACACTTGGTACCCAGGGACAGGCTTAGATCACTAGCTCCCAAAACCATAAGGACCTGCCAGGTTGCTGGAAGTGCCCCCTGCCCTAAGGAGCACCAAGGTCCTACCATCAGTGTGCTGCATTCTTGCAAACAGCAACGTCTCCTTGATGGAGGATGCGTCTCAACCCACCCTCTCACCAAGAGAAGCCAAAGGGGAACAGACTCACTGATAAAGCAGGACAAAAGGCTCACCTGGAACTGGTACAGGGGATAGTTCCCGTAGAGATATTCACACTTCCCATTCACCTGCAGGGTATAGTCCTCTGGGTTCTCCATTGTCTCATGGCGGAAGACAGTCGCCTGCTTCTTGATCGCATAGCTCATCAATGTGATGGGGAACTCGTCTGGGGAGATCTGGAAAGTGAAGCTCTCCTGCAATCCCAACAACACAGCATGTACTGTCACAGACCAGCAAAGGGCTGAAATCAGCACAAGCAGCAGCAGTAACTCAGCAGGGAGGTAACAACATTCCTGTTGCTGACAGTAAAGGACAGGGAAGCCAGATTGCCACCCCACACACGTAAGTAGGGATATTTGCCAAACTGGGCAGGAACATGTTTCAGCAGTACAAGCACAGGGCTGGAAATCAAGAACTTCAGGTCCATTATAAGCTCTATCACCAGTATGCGTGGCTGGTAGTCATTAAAAAAAAATCTTCCTACTGTCATTCCACCAGCAAAGCAGATGGTGGCTGGCGTCATCACGCTCAAGCACACTGCTCCAGAAAGCCACTGTCCCCTGGAGGAGGCTCCTGCTTCATGCCCAGGCACAACATGCAAAACTCACATTAACCAAGGGTAGCAGACAAGAACAGGGCCCATGGGCAACATAGACCAATACCTGCAAGCAGCGTATGCTGAGCAAGAGCTTAGCAGACTTTCGGGCTTCAAAAGGAAAGGCATACATTGGGTTCTGTGCTTCTCTCCGACCCATAAACAAAAAGCTTTCCACGCCTGCATGCAGCAACCCCAGCTACCAGCTAACCAGTACCCCCAGGGCATGTTCAGGAAGGGGAACAGCTCCCTTGGTTGGAGGTACAAAGTATCCCTCCCAACCATCTCCACAGGCAGCAGAATCTGGAGAATGAAGATGAGCACTGAACACATGGAAACACTGTTCACGCACACATTATTCTGTCTCCAAATGCCCAAAGGTACCCAAAAGGAAAGCACAAACAAGGTAAACATTGTCACAAAAAAATCTGTGCTTTACCCCGCCAGACTGAAGCTTGACGTTGACAAAAATGTTCTTGGTGGGGGTATGCAAGAGTCCAGTCCCAAGGCCTTTGGCCATGGGCTCAAGCTGCAAGGGAAAGTTGTACTCCATCCAAGCTGCCCAGCTGAGCTGCTGCCGCTTTGCTGCTCTCTCCTCACAGAACTGGCACATTTTGGTGCGGAAATCATTCACCTCTGGATCCTGTACAGAGTCAAACTCGTGCAAACCTAAGTGGAAAGACAGAAAGATCAAATAAGCACCTGCATGCAACAGGGGCAATCAGCCAGCAATAACCAAATGCCTATGAAACAGCTTTCCTAAGCACATGCTTAATAGCTAGCCAAAAGGAGAAGAGTCTGCCAAGCCACTAGTAGTTGTTTATTTACTCTGCACCACTGCGTGGAGTAAACAGGCAATTGCTGTTGTGGAGTAGTGGCACAATTAATATATCCCTCTGCCAGAAGGAAAAACTGCCTGTCTTGGATTTCCACACACACTGTTCCCTTCCCAGATGCACTGCAGACCAACCTTGCTTATTTCATCTACCCTGTCAGCAAGGCTGCATTGCTATTCCATATGCAGCAATGCTGTCTGGGACAGAGGTACAGACCACCTGCAGCCAGCAGCCCTTCCACACCCCTGGTGAGACCAGTGATGGGGAACTGACCTTTCCCAATGAGCAGGCTGATCTGGGAGTTAATAACCTTCTTGACTCTGTCACCTTCTCGAGCCACGAGCCGCAGTACCGGCAGGAAGGGCTGGATGTCACAAAGCCGCCGTTGCTCATCCTCCAGCTCTTGCTGTTCAGCTGTCTGGTTGATGCACGTGAAGACGTAGGCCTCAGGATCACTGAGCATATGGTAGAGTGGCTCATACTGAGCATGCTTCCACACCACCTGGGACAGACCAACAGCAGAGTGAAACTACTGCTGCACTGCCAGAACCTCGTCTTCCTCCTTCTGCCACCCCACAGCCTCGCTCTCCCAACCTTCTCATAGCATTCCTGCACCTGCGACCTCAGGCTGTTTTTCAGCCAAGACTGGTGGCTCCAACTCCTGCTGAACTGTGGGTAGATTTATTTGCAAGTGCCTTTTACCAACTTCCCTTTTTTTGTTCTTGCCATTTGTCTCAGGCACAACAAATCTCTCGACCTTGGTATTTAAGTAACTCCCACCTGAATACCTCACAGTAAGCGCCTGCTGACTGCTGGCCTTGTGAAACAGAGGTATTACTCCCACTGGAGGCAGAAATGGATTATGTAACTCGCCCCCGGTAACATGAAATTTGTGACAGAGCCAAGAGCTTTTCCCAAGTCTTCTGAACTAGATCCAGTTCTCCAAGCCCCTTGCTCTCAGCAGACTACCGTTCCACATGACTGTTCATATTCCACTCCTTTACTCTCTTCCCAGGCACCTGCTATAGGGCACACAGCTCTGCGACTGATGGGTCTCCAGTCTGCCCCAGCCTGCCTACAGGCTGTAAAATGCAGACCTGTAACTTAACAGCTGGAATCAATCAGCTCCACTTGCCTTTTATTTAATTTTTTTTTTTTGGACCTGAAAATTGCAGAATGAGAAAACTGGGAATAATCTGGCACTGTGCTCTGTCCCTTGTGATCTGTGACTCATCTAGACCAGGTTGCTGCTGCAGAGAAAACCTTTTCCATGCCATTTTCCTTCACTCTCCCCTACTCTCACTTCCTGCCCAGGGAAATAAGAAAGTATCATTTCTTTTACACATGGTTTCACAAAGGCATTCTATTCCTCAAAAGAAATTCTATCACTTCTCAATTTTCACTGTTCAGTTTCTGTAACACTGGGCTGACAACCTGAACACTTCGAGTCAGTGTAGCATTTGTGTTTGACCATTTGGAGTGATTTCTCTTCCTTGCATCTGCACAGACAAGAGCATTCATAATGAAAATTCCAGTGTGCTGACTGGCTGGCTCAGGGAAGCAGTGATGGAACATGCAATCCACAAGCACTACATTGCCGACTCAGGTCTGCACTCATCCCCTAGTTACTCAAAAATTAGTTCACATTTCAGGGTTGGACAAGTACCCAGTGAATGAAGCCCAAGCCCACTGGCACCGCCACCAGCACCCTCTTGGTGGCCATCTCAGCAGCTAGATGCACATTTAGCAGGTTGTGGAGGCTGTCACATGGAGCTGCCTCAGATCAATGCAGAAGAAACCCAACTCACGTTCAGACTCAACCCATTTTCCCACATGCTCCCTAGAACAGACTCCGTGTTCTTCCAGGAGTCCAGAGACTGCAGCCAAGACAGCGGAACAAGGCAGTTACCTGCTTGATGGTGCCCAAGCTGGCATTGCAGGACACGGAGAGGTTCAAGTATATGCCTGTGGGCAGCAGAAAGTCCACCTGGATGTTCTGGTTTTCCCCCTTGGACCAGAATTCCATAGGGCAGTAAATGCCCGGAGTCATCCTGCTCACTTCTTAGCTACAACCTGCAAGAAAGGAGAAAGAGGTCTGTTGCTGTTGACTACATAGTATCTCCTCAGAGCACAACTCTAACCTGGGCTGGGTACTTCACAAAGTTAATGTGCAAAAGGACCCAAAGATAGGAAAGTTAGCGTATCCTCAGGAAAATTGTCACTTTGGTCGAATTTCCAGTCCAGCACCTTTAAACCACAGGAATATTCTTGCTATAGGATTTGCTTCTATTTCAACACAACCCTTTCTTAATCTCTTCGAGACTACTGTTAACAACTACACCTGTATTTGTCAAAGAAACTGAAGAATTATCTTCACGTGAGAACACAGACACTTGTCCCAGTAGCTCATCTACGACCAAGCAGACAGCAGAAACAATGAGTCCCTACCCCTGGCTTTGTAAGGTAACCCTCCAGCCACACACTCCAAGCTCCATTTTGTTTTTCCAGAACTCAGTGCCAGTCTGCAGAGGGAGAAAGAGGCATTGCTGGTTCCAAGTCTGCATGCATTCTTCAACCAAAAATAAATAATATTCCACTGCATAGCCTGCCTCTAAAAGTACAGGAAAAAAATGAAATTCCATCTGCACCCCTTCGCTTTGCACTTTCAGGTACAAACACAGGATAAACGCGCACATGAACAACTACAACTAAAGGCGTTTAGCAGAGGCCCATCATATGGTTTCTTTCTTAAATGCACATAATCTCAAAGTCAGAGAAACGCTCAAGCTCCATCCATTTGCCCACAAGCAAAATACTACAGCAGTATGAAACTCCAGTTTCCTCTGACTCTTTGCTGGTTCCAAATTCATCCCTGCACATGCCCTGAGCAATTCTGACTGCATCACTTATCCTCAGCCCGTGAAACCAGTACAAAATTTGCCCACTTCACAACTTAAAACAAGGCTTTGCAGCTGTCAGATGGCGTACAAACTTGGAAAAAACAAGCAACATGCTGCTGGAGATTTGGGTCTCCCAAATCATGAAGTACTGCTGGCAGCTTGCGACCCAGCCCCATGCTTCAGTACAACAAGAAGCCCAGCACCTTATCTGCAGTGCCTGGGAGCACAGCACTTCCCCATCAGCGGTGAGGTAAGGATTCCCAGAAATATGAGCTATGTTTTATCTGTCCTGCTTCCTCAGTGCACATGCTGTATCACACAGAGACCGGATACAGAGACCACAAAACCACCCGTGTGCTTTCAGAGGGAGGGAAGTAAAAGGGGAGGAGGCAAGGTCTGCAAGTTTGAATAAAGCAAAACAAGCTTGCCTAGTCCTCTGCTCATTAACAATAAAACCAGCAAATTTCTGGAACGTCTGCTCCCTCAGCCCTTCCCAATGGTAACGAAAGCAGCAAACTGCCATGACCTTACCGACAAGCGGAGACAGAAGACACAACAATGGCCAAAACTGCTTTGTTTTGCTGAGGATTTCTGCCTGATGCCACATCCCACCAGACATGAAGAACCGTACCTAAGATGGTAACGCTACAACACCAAGTTCCAGTTGCTCAGGACCTTGGCCTTCCAAAGACATCACGCTGGTTATCTCATGATGTACAGGGATTTTGCCAGCAGAAGCTGAGGTGGATATACCAAAGGAATGCATAGTTGCACAGGAAGGCAAACCTACGCTGAGTGTAACAGACACATCTGAAATTACCTGGTCAGCATTTAGCAAGCCAGCAGTTAACATAATACACACTAACACACATCTTCTCCTATAAAAAGTTTATTAACCACAGCTCTGGTGTTTACAACATACAACTGCTATTGAAAGGAGGAAAAAAAAAAACAACAACAAGCTATCAAGATCACACAGGGAGCAGAGCTCCACAAACCTCTGCGATGCTGCTGCCTTAGACAGACACGGAAGCTCTAACGCCTACAAGCAGATTACAGAATTACTAAACCCCAGGACTACAAAAGTACCTTTCAAGTTTACAAGAAATGAGTGGTGCAGAGCTCACAGGTGATGTGCACTGCATGGGAGATAGCAGGAAGCCACTTTCATTGCAGGCATCAGCCGCAGAGGGAGGAAACCATGGGAATTTTTATGTACACACGTGCTTGGCACGTCTTTACCAGACAATCAACACACTTCGCAGACCTGAACCAACCCTGTGCTCTCACAGGCACATCAGACCTGTGTCAGTGAGTCTTCAGAAGGTATTTACGCTTGGGCTTGCTTTTTTGGTGGTGGTTAAGGGGGTAAAACAGGCCCACTGTACACTGCAGGGAATGGCAAGCCATTGGAGCACTGACAGACTTTAAGAGGAATTTGTGGCTCGCTGTTAAAAAAGGACAGACTGGGAGAACTCCCAGAGCACATCAGCATGCCCCAGAGACACACAAGCAAGTCCAACTGTGACTGAAGGTGGGAGCCTTGGGGGGGCTCCTTCGGCAGGGCTAGCTGGACGCCCGCGCCCAGGTACCAGTCACTCAATTGCACAGAAAAAACCATGCTGAATCTGCTTAACCCTGTGGCCCGCCACAGGAACTCCCAGGACGTGGATGCAAACAACAGAAGCTTACAGCGGAACCCACCTTAGCAGCTCTGCTTGCTGACGAGTATTGACAGCCTGTCTATATATCCACCTGAAAATGAACACATGCCAGCGAAAGATGCTAGGAACACCGCCTTGGGGACTGCCTGTCTGCAGAGGTGCAAGTGCCTGCTGCGCTGCCTCATCCCAGGCAGCAGGTATCGTGGTCTGCCTACAGGACCAGGGCAGGCTGAACTGCAGCCTCGCAGCCATCTCCTGCCACAGCCTTCTCCACCAGAAGAACGGCTCTGTGGCCTTCTTGAATACCTGCTGACATCATCCATTTCGGAGAGCAGATTTGACACACAAGCTCCTGTGCTCTCATATCAAAAATGTGTTTTCTTTATGATTTCCATTCAGCTCTCTGTAAAATACAGATCAGCATCCCAGCTGTGCTGATAAGCCATCTTTTCCCTCTTTCAGCTCCTGGGGCAGTGTTGCACCTTCAGCACAGACCTGAGTTGCACCACAGCTCTGCCTCTGGTTCCTCCTCCATCACATACACACAAGCATAAGACTTGGACCATGAACCAAGCAGGAAAAAAACAGGAGCTCTTGAAAAGGTGGGAAGAAGCATTCAAGCACTTAACAACACCTGAAGGCAATGCTTTTGTACACTCAGGGTTCATTTCCTCAAACCTTAGTTTAGACTATAATAATCTTTATTTGGTTTACCATAATAAGACTTCTATCTCTGCCAAATATCAAAGTCAAATAAAGATTTTTGCATATTACCAGTTTCTGTTTTATAGACTGCCCTCTTACATGCTGCCACACAATTCCGTGCACCGACTCGTTTGTTCTCTGCACAGTGCTCTGTTGTTCCTCCAGTCCTACAGGGGGCACGCAGCTGCATTGTTTCCATGATGCCTTTTATAGGGGTTTCTAAGTCCCTGATTAATCACCTTTACTCATTACTTCACTTACACAAATCATTAGACTGAAGCAGATGTACAATGAAATCTGTTCAGGTTAACTGGGCAAGGGATGAAGCCACACGCAGACAAGGCTTCAGGCCTCTGAAATACCACAGAGCATCCCCTTCCCTACCAGAAAGGCCAACACAACCCAGCGCTTGCGCAGGGCAGTCAGCACCTTCAGCGCACTGAGATGTCAACAGAGAATGACGGATCTTTCCACTGTCCCAGGAAGCATTCTAGCTATGTGAAGAGGACAGGGATTAGGCCTTGAACAACCACTGGATCCAAATAATCTCTTAGCTCGTGCCCTTCCTTTTCTGAAATATACACACCCATACTTTGAGCATTTACGTCGCTTTCTGCCTGCCTCACACAAAGCACACCCCCATAAAACAGGCTCACAGAGAAAAGTAATGGGAAGCAGAACTACGCTAATGTAATCTGAACTGGAGCTAACCTTGTTTGTGTGCAGAGCTGATGATGAAAGGGGTTGTCAGCAAAGAAAGAGATAGGAAAGCAGAATGTACACGGTGATAACAACAGGCAGCAGTTCTGTGGGGCTCCCAGCTGCAGAGCAACTCTGTAAAGAGCATCAGAGCAATATAACATCATCCAGGCTCAGCAGGACCTTAGATCCAGCCACGGGGAACAACTAGAAGGGGGAAGAGAGAAGCTCAGGTAAAGCAACTCAAGAGAAATGGAAATGTAAAGACATAGCTCATGCTGGAAGCAAAACAGCATCACTAGAGAGAGGCATAGAAACATGAGGGAGTAAGAAAACCACCTGATGGGAGGATGAGAACCCTGCCCAGTGGAAACTTTCACGCAATCTTTTAGGCAAGTTCAGAGTCAACTACACTTTCAGTGTTGTCTGAAGAAGCATCTAGAGAGAAACAGGGTATTTGGTGGTTAAAGCAAGAGCTCAAGAACTGACGACTTGCAAAGTTCCATTGCCAGCCCTGACAGTCGTTGATGAGCGACTTTGAACAACCACCTCCTCTGCATTTCAGCTTTGCAACTCTTACATACTGGCAGAGTGGTTTGGGAACTTTGCAGGCTTGCTGCTAACACGGGCACAGTTTGGGAGCTAGAGGAAGTTGCGATAATGACAGCTTCTTGGCGAAGAGGTTGCTGCAATTAGTCTTCTTGTAACTGCTCCCATGAGCAGACAACACCAGAAGCCCTGATGCATCTTGCTGACCGCAAACACGCCGTACATTGCTGCCCACCCTCCACAACTCCATTCAGCTTCCCTCCCTTCCAAGCACGCACAGCACACGGGCGCTGAGGCGTCAAGAGGCCGCTGCGGAGCCGGCGGCAGAGCCTCGCGCCTGGCCGAAGCGCAGCCCAGCGCCGGCGGAACCCGAGCGGGGCTG
>VXAV01006894.1:280277-298419 GCA_013399715.1 Alectura lathami | reverse complement strand
GGGGTCCATTGTGCACCGGGGAAGGGGCGCTGCACGGTCACATCCTTCGTTGTGCACGACTCGCTCTAGCTGCACGCCAGCAACTTGCGTGCATAAGAAGATGCGCTACAGGAGATGCAACATCCGCAGGAGAAATGATTTTTGGTGGCCAAGCAGCATCCCACACGTGACATTGCTGCCACCATCCCAGCAAAGATGACGCTGTGCACGCAGCAGGGACACACTGCTGGTAACCGTGGACAACAGCTCACCACCGCCACAGCTCAAGGGTTCGATACAGGGCACGCTGATGGAGACAGGCCATAAGCACACATGCACGCATAAAACTGCTCACAGCCTCACTCATGCCCACGTTCCTCCTTCATCAGCAAAACTTTCGTGCAACAGGGATGGGAGGACCCTGGGTCTCGCAGGAGAGGGAGCAGTGCACCAGCATGTGCTGGGTACGCCAAGGTGGCCCTGCAGGCCTCCTGCCCCCTGTTCCCTCCCCAGGCTGTTGCCCAGGCCCGGAGGCAGCAGGAAACCCACCGAGCACTGCCCAGACCCAGCAAGGCCCCCTCCCACCAGCATCCCAAGGGCTGCACCATGCAGCTGCTACTCGGCTCCCAGGGCACAGCGGGAGATCGGCTGTTCCCCACGGGGCAGCAGACGGGGACGAGAAACGCTTCCCATGCTCCAAGACCACTCTCCTCTCTCATTAAATTTTCAGCAGCAATTCGATACCAAAAGACCATTTGCTCATTTGAAAAATGTCTTCCTCCTCACCCACCTCTTGCTGTTCTTGATCAGTGCCCACCGCACATTGGGGCATGGAGAATAAGATTCTGAACCCCGATTTGTGCTTTGGACTATTTTGCTCCTACACATGCAAATAAACAGTCCGACACAGCGGGTGTCAGTGCACTGCCCCGACCGGTCCCACAATTTTACAAGCCCCAGAATCACCATTTTGCCTAAAGCTTCCACTGCTGGAAACATGCGATTAAGGTATAAATTCATTTTTTTTTTCCATGTTATAATCCAAGAAAAGCTCATTATTCCTGAATCTGACTCATTTTTTTTTTTTTTTTCCCTGAACATTACTAGTTGGCAACACAGGATATCTCAGCATCAGTACAAAATGTGACTGTTGAAATGTTCCTTCTTCAACTGCTTGAGTCTACTACCACAGCTTATTGTGACCTTTCAAAGCTCAAAAACTGCCTATTTTAAATTGTAGCCCCTGACATGTGCTGCAGATATTTTTAACAGACTGTTTACTGGAATTCTGGTTTCTGTTCCGCTATTTTTTTTTTCCTCCCCTCTTCAACAGCTTTTCTATTCATCATCTCCCAGTTTCACATACAGGACTGCACTGAACACACACAGGACATTTGCCTGCATGGCTTATGAGAAATTGGACAATAAGCTGCGGGAAAGGGAAAAGGGAAATGAAAGTGACAAAACGGTTGCAACTCACTAGGAGTAAGGATGCAAGACCTCCAGGAAGAGCAGACGGGAAGGGTGAGCTGTTTGTTTTACCCTCTGGGTTACTGAGAGAAAAGCATTAGCGAGTTTGAAGAAAACACCAGTCAGAAGGGCTGGAGGGATCCACGGGGCGTTTCAAACGCACCCCGTACAAGGCGCGCGTCAGGTGTGCTGGTTCAACAAGACCATCTCCGTGCCCTCGGTCTTAATGATCAGTCCCTTCACAGCTCCTCCCCTTGGCATTTATCCCCACCTCATCTTTCAGGTTGTTTCCCCGTCTTCTCTGCTCCAGGTGCGCCGTTCTTGCACATTTGCTCATCCTCTCAGCATCCCTTTATGCAATGGACACAGCTGCAAACACCAAATGCACAGACATCTCCCAAATCCCTTCTCTACGCCAATTTGGTGCATGACAGCTCAGCCACTGTTTGTAGCCTAGATGAAGCTGCTGGTCAGCTTTTAGAGGGAAAGGGAACAGAGGGAGAAACAGAAGGATGAGGAAAGCAAGCAAATAACGTAACCATGGCACCTTGTGTTTACACCATTGCCTGGCAAGAGTGCTTTCAACTGCCAAACAGGCACCTGGAGAGAAAAACACCAAGCCTGCCCCCCTGGGTCCTGAGCCATGCAGATACTCGCAGTTTTGGTAAACAACGTTTACGTATTCAGTGCTCCTGCAGCAAAGCAATGGCAAGCCTAGAAGTACTGACTCTCAGCCTCCACTTACTCAAAAAAAAAAAAGTAAAGAATAAAAAGCCGCATTTAATCGCGCCACAAAGCAAACAGGAAGCCAGAGCAGTTTTAGGAGAGTTGAAACTATTTGCTCCATGTGGTTAACACTACCAAACAGGCGGGCAACCGCGTTTTTGCATCAGCTATGCAGTTGGTCTGCAAATATGGCTGGTTACTTGCTCTTATTTAAAAGTCAAAAGAAGTTTTCTTGGCCACAAGATCTGAAATAGGATCACAGCCACACAAAGTGTAAGACCCTGCTCCCTGCTGGCTGCCAAAGGCGAGTGGCGGACTCGTCGGTGGGGGCAGAGAAAAGCCCGTGGCCACACCAAGCAGCACTTTGAGGTCTGAGGATCACCATCTCTTTTTGCATCTCACAGGAAGGGTCGGTGTGCTGCAGCTCAATGCTGTGCTGCTACAGGCTTTTTGTTCTTTGCGGGGATTTCTTCCAGCACATGTATATTTGGGGCCCTAGGAAGAGTAGGCCTTCCTCACTTCGAAAATCAGTGCCAGTGCTCTAAGGAAAGCATTGACTCATCTAAACCAACTACAGGTTCCAAAACCTCCTAAGCTTTGTTGGTGAAATTCAGATGTGAATTCACAACTTTAATGTCAAGCTCTATATGATTCATACAGAGTCAGCCGTGTGGTGTGACACAGGTGACAACACGCACAGCCTGCTCAGGTAGCCGGCAGCACTACCAGAGCTAACACCATCCCAGGGAAATCTCTGAACCAGCACTAGAAGCACAGCGGCACCAACTTGGAAAAACCCCCATCTGATGGGAATAGAGCACTGCTAGTAATATCTACTTTTTGTTATTAACACAGTCAGAATACAAACGCTCCTTAACGCGTACAAAGCTTTTAAGTGGCATGGTTCTGTAACCTCTGCACGCCCAGCTTTTGTCTCAGATGTTAAGGACAAAGGAGGAAATTAAGACACAAAAATGAATTGGCCAAAAGTTCCATAGCAGCATACTGGGAAAATCAGATTACATCTCTGGTGTCCTTACCAAAGGACTTGTTCTATTAGGATCATTAAAATTTACTTGTAGAATATTGTTTTTTTTTCCTCCCAGAGAGGAGAAGAGAAAGTGGATTAAATGGTTACTTCAGTAAACAATTACATACAGAATAATTCAAGCAGGTTAGAAGACAGCTGGGGGACAGTGCATACATTGGGACCCTTGGCCAGTGGAAACACAGAGACCGTGACTGTTCAGGAAAGGAGAGTGCACGGAGAACTTCCCTGAGGGAGAGCAGAGGTTAGGAAACACAGATCCACTGCAGCCAGCGGTGCAAAGACTGAGGGGTGGTAGCCCGTCATGTTGGTCTCTGGAGAGAACAGAAACTAGCAAAAAGCTGTGCTGAATGAAACTGAGAGGAGAAATTTGCCAGCACACCTTTTTGAAATGAGGACTTAAACCGCCACCACCTCCCTCGAGGTCACTATTCACGTCTCAGGTTCGACTTTCCTCCAGCTCAAGTCCCACCAAAATGCAATGCTGCCTGCTAGGGACAAGGCAGAAGACAAATTCCAGATATTTAGGAGAACAAAACTAAGGATCGCAAGCGCATTCTCCTGCGTTTACCCTGCGTGGGCTGGGGGGACTCCGCTGACAGAGACGAAGGGCTCACTGAGCACCCAGCTCCCTGCTGCCCTAGGCTGGCCTCCGCGCATCATGAGCGTGCCACATCCTGAACCACGCATCCTGAACCGACCCTGAAACAGCTGCTGGTTTTCTCCTTGTCCTCGTCTTCGCTCAAGGAACCTCCCCAGGAGGAAGGATATTTTTCTGAAGGAAAACATGTCAGTCAGTTCATAGCCTGGACTTTGGGTCAGCTGACCGCGCAGTGGTTTTGATATGAACTGTTCTTCTTTCAAGAACAAGGCCGCAGTTTGCTTGTTGTTGTTGACACAAAAGAACTGAGCAGAAAACCGCAACAAAGCCTCAGCACTTTTTTCCTTGTCATTTGATGGACATGCTTTAAACCAAAAAAATCCATGGAGTAAAATCTTCCCGTGAGCTGCAGAGGAGCTGATGGTGAATTGTTCGGGGTGGGATTCAAGAACCTGAGCAGCCTGTTTGTTCAAAGAGACTCTGAAGGAGTGTCAAAGCCTGGGACCGCCTGAATGGTGGAGAGAGGGAATGACGACAGAGGTATTCAGCTCACTTGCTGAAGGCCACAGTGTTATGTTTTGGCGTCCTTGCCCCGTTGAAAATAGTGTTTGAATTGCGTGACTACGCATTTCAGTGAAGGCCATCCCGGACTTGAGAACAATGCACTCCTCCTTGATTTGTGTAGGAAAATTAAGCAACAAGAACTGACCTGAACCTGAGTTACCTGCAGCAAGCAGCTAAGCTTCCTATCTTGATCATCAGAAAAAGCCCAGGACTTCTGACAGAGAAAAATCCCCAGAGGCTGTTCTCCCTAGGAGGCTATCAAAATGAACCAGGAGGCTTCGTTTGATACCTCCTTAGCTGCAACTTTGAAATTCTGATGAAGCAACAACTTCTGTGTGTGCCAAAGTATTGCGCTGAGGAAAATTAAGTTCACTTAATTGTTGGTGGTGCAAGCAGCACAACATCCGAGAGCACACGGGGGAAGGTATAAGTCAAATGCGAGACAAGAGGAGATGCTACTGACCCAGTTCTGCGAGAGACGCGAGGCTCCAGCTACACGGGGAACGCTGAGTTACTGACTGCCAAGAAAAACATAACGAAACACAAAAGCAAACCAACACCATCAAAAAAAAACCCACCCCAAAATTACACACACTGCCCTGAAAACCCCAAGACTTAATGCTGTCATAGACAGGGCCTGGCATAAAGCGCTCACGTTCTGCCCTTACTGGCACTGATTCCGTGGCCTTTAATAAAGATGTTTCACCTGTTTCTCTGCATGCATAATACAGATAACATAACTTTCATGTTTCATGGGGCATTTCGGGAGGCTTTGTTGTTGTGCGAGTCATCTGGGGCCTTTAACTGGTGGCCCTACAGAAGTTCAAAGCATCCGTGCCAACACGAGATATCATTCGCTTCCTTACCACTTCAAAATATAGTTGCATCCTTACACACAACATCTCCTCCACCCTCCCCAACAAGGAATGCCTCAAAAATTTCCTTCTGTTGAAGATGTTTTTTGATACGAAAACAAGTCAAACAGAAAAGTACCGTATCCCTTTTCGCTGTATTGGTTATTCAGGCAGGAGCTGTTGCAAAACAACTTTCCCCTTCTTGTTTTGCAACTCATTTTCTTGGGAGTATTTCTTTTTGCTGAAAGTAAGCGATCTATAAAACCACAAATTTCCATTATGAGTTGTAACTGCCTGCTTAACTAAACCACGCTACTTAAATCTTGAAATTACTGTTAGGGGATTCTGGATCCTTTGCTCGCAGGAGAAAAGCAGCACCCACTCTTCCTACGCTCAGATGTCCAGCTGAAGTTCACACGAGCGATGGGCATTCAAAAACATAAAACTGAACCTCAGTGGTAAAGTCAGACCACTAAAAGACACATATATAAGCCCTTCACCTTCCCAGTTTTGGAATTTTGGGGGTCCTTAATAATTGTTTCCAGTAAGACCGGATCTTGCAGACTTCTGCGTGGGCGGCTGTCTGCACACTGAAGACAGATGCAGGTGCTTGGCTGTGCTGAATATTTTGCAGAAGCTCACGAGTTTGCTAAGTTTGGGTGGTTTTTGTTTGTTTAGTTTTATTTGATGCTTACAGTGTACATCCGAATTAAGCAGCATTCAGAAACCAAAAACACTCCCTCCATAATAAACAGAACACAAGTATCAGGTTACAAAAAGAGAGAGATGCCAGTGACAAATGCTTTAAGAATTTTAACAACCACCTGAAAAATCACTTAAGAGTCAGAAATAAGTAGTAAAGGCCATTGCATGAATCATCAACAGCAACAAGAAGAAAAGGAATGTGAGGGGAGAAGTGTAATTTTTCTTTCTCCTCCAAAAATGAGGGTTGACTTTGGTTGAAAGAAAATTCTTATTTTTACTGTTAGCATAGTAAAATTTCCATTTGTGAACGGGGGAATTTCCACCTGGGGCAAACTGATGAAGAATCATTTACATAGCTAGAGGGGAAAAAACCACAACTTTTACCCTGGGAAAAACGATGTTTTTCCTTCAATCTCTTTTTGGTAGTGGGAAGGTGCAAAATTTTTTGTCCTCAAATTTTGGCCCAAAAATAGATAATGTTTATTTTTATGAAGTCTTTAAGAATACTCACAAAGAAGAGAAGATGCATTTCACAGAAGCCAACATTCCAGCCAGTCTAAACAGAACTGGGACTGGGAAACTGTGCTGGATGAGTATTAACTACATCATGCACTTACACTATATGCTACGAGGGTGAGCCCCTCTCAAAATAAACCGAAAAACTTCACTGTTTATTATTACTGTATCATTTTAAACAGGGCAGCAGCCAGGACTCCAGTCAGGCTGGGGCTTCCCTCGCATTGGCACGTTGCACTTCTGCAGCGCGGTTTGCCGCCCCAGAGAACTCCGGCATGTCCCACCGTGCCCTTCTCCACGACACGGCCACTCTGCAGACTCGCTGCCTTGGTTTCCCCTTTTGGGGAGCAGGAACAGCAACGCTGAGCGCTGGGTCAGTTAAGAGATTAGCGTTGGCAATGTGATGTGTGAGTTACAACATCTGACACCGTCCCAAACTGCTGTGTGTGATACTCACAGATCTTCTAGCCAGCAATGCAGAGACTGATATTATGAACTTGGGCTGGTAAAAAACAGTCATGGTACTATTTTCTAAGCAACCTGGGCAGCTTGTTAGTAGGGGATTTTATACTCTTCTGCCTTTTTTTTCCCCCCTCATTGTTCAGTGCTGTTTTTACCCTCCTTGTTTACAAAATTAAGTCCCCAAAAGGCCAAGTCAGTCCCCAACACAGGGGCATGCAGGATCTGAAGCTGAGCAGCCTCCATGCAATGTGAACACAGACTTGGTCACTGTAGTTCTCAGGCTCTTAAGGGACTTAAAAATCCCTGTCAGCCTCATTCATAAGAGCAACTTTTGGGGATGGCCTAACAGAAAAACAATTGAGGAGGAGTATTTTTTCCTGCTGTTAGTATAAACATTTTTTTTTAACCTTTATATATTTTTTTCCTCTGCTACCTCTGCAGAACTAGGAAAAAGAGAGCACTGAGAACTACCACAGTCTTTAAAATCAGTCACCTGAAATGAGAGCCTAGAGACTCTGGTGGGGAAGAGCCATCCCAAAAGGTGTCCACCAGCCCAAAACTGAAGTCATACTCCTCAGCGCAGAGACCAGCAGCATGTCACAGTCCCTGGGGAGGGTCCCCCAGCACACAGCTGGCAGTTCCCCTGGGTCACTTTCTCACCCAAACCCATGAGACAACTGTTAGCAGCACACTGCCACGCTGGGGGGAAAGGTGCTGCCCAAGAGCGTGCACGTGACATTCCGCATGCATGAAGAGGTGAACAGCATGCAAAACAGCAGAGCAAGACACAAAGTGAATTTTAGATGAGCATTGTATCTAAGCTATTGACAAAAAACCCAACTCACTCCCACTCTTATACCACATCCTTCTGGGTTAACTGGAATTTTTTTATCATCAGTAGTTGCAGAGTTTGGTTCTTTTCTCCAAGACTTAATTGAGTAAAATAAAGCAAGTCAGATTCTTCTGCAAAAATTGTGTGTCATGGTGTTGTGCAGGCTGTCTATAAGACATATCACTTCTCTCTGAGCGTAGGTTGTCCCGGTCCTCATCCCAGCTACTGCCTTCCAAAGCCAAAACACTGTGCTCCTGGTAACTCAACTTCCCTCAACACTCATGAAAAAGTGAAACAGATGTAAAAACTAAAATCAAAAACATAAAAACATTATTTCCTTCAAGTTTCCCAGAAGATCATGTTGCACAGTTGTCAAGGACCAATCTGAGGAAAATGCTTGAAAGTTATGAATAAAAAACCACCAAGAACTGAAATCCAACTTCACGCTAACACTAAGAGAAACAGATCAGAGAGAAGCTGCAGTCCAGCACCTGCAGCCCGAGGTGCCAGTGGGGCTCAGCAGGATGATAACATTGCATTGAATTTCCTATCTCCTTGTTACCTGCAACAGGTAAAACCTCAGCCTCTCATTTCCTTCTTCCTGCCCACTTGCTGTGAAGTGTTTTGAGCGGCTGCGACAAAATAGCTACAGTCAGGAGACAGATTTTCAATTTGCTTTTTTTCCTAAAGGTAATAGGTAGAAAGACGCAGGACAAAGCCTCCCGGATAAAACAAAAACGTGTCAGGGGTAATAAAAGGATAGTGACAGGTGCACACGGTCAGCAGAGCTCCCAGGCAGCAAGAGCCATGATGCTTGGCTGCCTCTAGGAAGAATCCATGGGCACGCTGCTGCCAGGAAGGAGATGGATTGTTCCCCTGAGATCATTCACAACAGTGGCAAGGTGAGGCTTTCAAAATCAGAGCTGGAAACGTAATGGAACAATTTGTGCAGCCTCTTTCCATAAGCACTGTCTTTGTAGGTGCAAATGTACCATATGCAGTGTTGCCAAAGCACATTGCCACACTACACTGCTTTGTGTGATTCGAGAGTGAAACGCTCTGGAGTTCCCGTTGACAATACTGACAGTGTGGAAACCACTTGATAATGTGGACCAAACACAGGCATTTGTTACATTTACATTAGAGGATGTAGCTTGTTTCCAGTGCCCTGACCATAAAACCCTACTTCTTCAAAGAAAAGTTTTGAAAGAATTAGCAGGAATCACGCAGCAGAAAAGGGAACAATTCCATTTACATCTGCGGCAGCAGAGATGAGTTTCTCCTCGCCATCTCAGACTGTTGCATTCTCAGCCAAAGAGCAGCTCTCATGCTTCTCATGGGGAACAGCTGGGAACTCTGCTTGCTTTGTGCCAGAGATGCCATGACTTGAAGCAGATGTTTTGCTGGGAAGCCTGGTTTCAGCACTGTCCAAAGAGCTCAGCGGTGCTGAACTGCTCGTAGTGTGAAGGCTGCTGTGGCTTTGCAAACTGGGCAACCTCAACACAGTCACGTACAGCTCAGATGCCCATGACTTGCAATACTGCAGACTGTACCAGCAGCTACCTTGGGCAATGCACGCTGCAGAAGAGAGGGCAGCAAGTAACCACAACAAAAGGTATTAAAGGCATTTCCTCTTCAACCCCAAAAGCCCCTGACAAATATGCACCTAGCTACTACACACGTGATTCCTTCTGTGGCAAAAGCAAAATAAATTCTCAAGCTCTTCGACACTAAAAATACCTCCTTCCTCCTCCTCAGACTTCTCCTTTCACAGAAGCATTTCTCTTTCTGTGCCATTTCCCAGCTTGTCACACTTGCCTCCTACCAGCTCTCACCCTGGAGCCAGACAAACACCCTTACCACCACAGAGCTCCCGATGATGCCATACGGGCTTTTAACGTTGTGCCATTACAACCCTGGCCAGAGCACCCACCTACAGACCACTCGGTGCTAGCAGGACCATGCTGGCAGCATCAGGAGAAGACTGACGATGAGCTGTCCAGCCATTCTCCGCACTTACTACCTTGGGATCAGTCTTCAAGTTAAAGCCAGCTGTATTGATTCCCTTGTGTCATAGACACAAGGAGTAAAAAAAAAAAAAAAAAAGAAAAAGAAAAAGAAAAAGAAAGCACAGCAGAACTGCTTCTGAACATAATGTTTTTCTTCGCTGTGAATGAGGAGTCAGCAGCTCTGATTGCATACATGCAAATCCCCCAAATTTTCCCTTAAACTTTCCATTACAGACAGACAGAGCTCTAGTAACAATGGTTATTAATTTTATGCTGATACTTGTTTGTTTACTTCAGTGAAGTTACATCTGTTAGATGTTATCATGGGTGACTCAATCACCCTCTGCTATGTACGTGCAGTTAACTCTCTTTCTTGAAAGGAAGTGTCGGCAGTTCTCCAGATTACAAGGGCTCAGAATTCATCTGGCTGTAACGGGGCTTCACCCTACAGTGCCTTTCCACCCTTTCTAGTTGGCTGCTCAAGGTGAAGAGCGACGTTCTGGTGGGAGAACTGGGAATAGCCAACTGATGGGCTGTTTCCTTTAAAGTACAAAACAGTTGCAGTTTTTATGCTACCTACAAGCATTGTACAAAGTTTACAAAAAAAAATCCTGCTTAGGTAACGTACAAAAAGATCTCTGCTAGAGGTTGTACTGTCCCAGGCAGGAGACCAGTCAGATGCAGCTTTCCAGGAGGAGACAGCATCTGCTAAATCCTAGACAGATGTGCCTGGAAGACACGTAGAGAGAAACAAATCCAGGAAGATAATGACTCTGGGAATTAACCTGGAAGATTTGAATGAGCATCACCATGGAATTGACAGTGACAAAAAGTTGCATTCAGCACACAATAGAGACTCACTGTTAAATCTCATTAATGACATTCTTGTATCACAGCAGACAGCCCTGCCCACAAGGCAGAGACCACAGCATTACGGTGCAAAAATCATTCATGTGTTGGCTGGTGCCTTTGGAGGGAACTGTAAAAACAAGAAAATTAAATCCTCACGGAGGCCTGTTCCTGCCATGCGGGAACCAGGACCAACCAGCAGTCTGGTTTGTTTCTTTACAATCCTGGTACCTGATCAGATACGGAAAAAACTGGCAAACCTTCTCCTGCTTAGCAAACATCTGCGCAAGCTGTCCCTGTCTCCCCCTTGTATCACTGGTCAGCTCAGATATGACCAGTAGCATCAACTGAGATCAAGCCACGAAAATGGCTTTATCTGCAAGAGTCTTTGGTGGAAGCCAAGAGTGGACAACTTCAAGGCAATGTCCCTTCCGTCCTTGCCCTGCTCTACTCTGCATGCAAAGCTCAAACACTCATTTTCTACCTCTCCCCCCAGTCACTGATTAAAGCAGCATCTTACTCAGTTCCCCTTCCTTTTCTATGTCCAACTGAGTCCTATATTTCCATGTTTTGGCAGCTGCTTTTCTACTTCTCCCTGCCCACTTGCCTGCTGTTGCCTTGCTAATTATTTTTACAAAGCTCAATAATTGATGCAATCTTTCCCATTTTTCTTCTCCTTCCTACAGCAGTGTCTGCCAAATGAGGAACCCCACGAGCAGCTGTGCTCAGTTGGCTGCCCATCTGCCAGAACTAACCTTTGCGACTTCATTCTCTATTCACCTTTCTCTGGACTCATCAACCAACATCCAGCAGGGATGCTCTTAAAGTCACTTAGCAACATGTTAGCAAACCAACAAACGAATAAACGTAGTGTCTCAGAAACACCCATTTGCATTGCGTTGAGCATTGGACCTACTTTATCTGCAGCCATCTAGCTTCATTCCTAAAATTCTCTTCTTCTAAAGAATTTATCTTTTGACTCACTGCCAGCCAAAGCAGCAACACTGATTTAATAAGAAAAATAATCTCTCCTTCTGCACCAATCATACTGACTAAAGCACGGGACTCCTTGTGCCTCTCTCTGAAGCGCATGGCATTGAGCAAGAACACAGATGAGATACCAAAGAGAACATGGTATTACTGGTCCAACACGGTACAGCTCCCTCAACCTGCAGGTTATTCATCTAATGACGAAGAGTTATGGATTTAACCACAATGAGTAGAGTCTTTCAGGTGTTAAATCTGTGGGAAACTGGAATAAATGTTTTCAACAACATTGGTAACAAAGTCCTGTTCAGAAAAGGATCCTGCTAAAGGACTGGTTCAAACAAGACCTGCACCTCATGGTGCAGCTCCTTCATCCAAGTAATGTCCTAGAAATACTTTTCTTCACGCTTTGCCTTCATTGATGATCCAACATACCCTTTCCCCCTCCCACAACAAACAGTAAATAGAGGGATTATATGACAGCAGAGTTCCTAGTGTGACCTTTTGTATTCTATGAATGCTGCCAGGCATCTGAAAACCAGAAGTCAGGGCTTATAAGAATTTCCAGTTCTTTGCAGAATATTAGCAGTTGCTGCCTGGCTCACAGTTTGGGAACCACTCCTCTGAGCGGATTACTGTTGTTGAGCCTTTGTACAAGTTGCTAACTGCCCCAGGTTGTGGTAACATAAGACAACTCATGGATGTTTCTCTGCAGCCTAGAAGGCTGTTCATTTTAAACACTAGATTGCATTTTAAAACAAACAGAAAAACACCATAAAATCCCGAATGCTTCAAGAATCAGCACTGGTGGTTTGTCTCCCAGCACTATCCTGATATGGACTGCATCTGACTTCTTATCACAGGGTGCCAACCTATACGACAAATTCTAGTTTTGTCCATGCAAGAGTGACGCAGGAAGACAACAGCCAAAGAGGAAAGTGAATGGATGGTTCCGCTGCACAGCACCGAGCAGTGCGTTTCTGAGGAGCATCTGCATACCACAGCGTCACCTCCGCAGAGAGCCAATCTCTGGTACACAACAGCAGGATCTCCCCCAGAGAAACACATGAGCATGTGCTACCTGCTCCAGAGCCAGCACCAGATCTTTAGCAAGCATTGCCAGAGGCCTCTTCCAGCTTTCTAACCTCCACCCCCTGTCCTCCCTTGCAGCTTGTTGTTTCAAAGAGCAGTGGTGTGAAAAAACAGGAAGCCATGCAGAGAAGAGAGAGAATACAGATTGAGGCATGAAACTGCAGCAGCAACAGCTCCCCCCACACACACCCCACCTCCTCTTCCCTTCCCACCCCCTTACCACAGGCCACGTTTTTGGTGAGAAACCTGCTCTTGACGGGAAACTGGTTACGGAGTTGCATGGCCAGAGAGCCACTGCGGGAGGGGAAATCCAGCAGCATGAAGGAAGTGCTTCTCAGTCAGCTCTGCAGGCCTTGGGGGAAAGAGATGGGAACGTGGCTGATATTAAGAGAGCCAGAATAGAACTGCAGCCTGTGAAGTATCAGGGACTCCCGGTATGTCTGCTATGCTTCACTATCAGCACAAGTCCTAGCACCTTCTGTCTGCTCCCACACAGCAGAAAAGGCAGGACTGCCTGCAGACAGCATCTTCTACTGACAGCGGGTCAGCTTGTTAGTGGCTCTCAGCATTCACAGCTCTCCCAATCCACACTCTTGGCAACTTCCAACAACGGGTTCCTGTTTCGCAGGAGCCTTCATTGCTCACACCTTTTTCAGTCTTTTACACAAGACTGAGAGATTAAAAGGGTGGGGATAAGAAAACAGCAGTTAGGGGCAAAAACATTGCAGCAGGGGAGAGAAAGGCTAAGTAAATCCCTGACAAACAAGCCATTGCTTCCATGTCATACAAGGCACCTCCAACACTGTCTCTGCCATCACTTCTGTTTTTACATCAGCCAATTAACTGGATTACACAAAAGAAAAAGCCACAATCTCACAGGAATCCTGGTGATGCAAAGAAGGGGAAAACAAACAAATATGGCCAGAACCCAGCTACTACAGTGTTTCTGAAGACCAACGCTCAAAATTTAAAGTGAATGCTGGTGGGATAAGCATGCACAATCTGAGCCAGAGTGGGTACAGTTCACAATACGAAGCCACAAAATAGCCCAATAATCGCATAGCGAATGACAGCTCCAGGTCACTTATGGGCCTTAACACGTTAAAATAGCAGCACAGCATCTCCCCACTCCGTATTTAGACAGTTAGAAGTCTCTTACACTTGCAATAATTCAGCACTGTGCATGGGTGAATTGCCCTTCTTTTCCACTGTTAATGACATATGAAACCATTACTGGAATTGCTAAAACCAATAAGGAAGCGAAATGAAGACAGATGTGAGACAACACAATGGAAAAGAATGTGACAGCCTGGTATCTACTGGTGGGAAAGGGGGATGTAGTATTTTCTTAGCTGTTTTCAAAGACTTTGTGTTGCTTGCAAAGGGATATGCTATGCTGTGGTTTATTTATAAAACCTATAAGAATGTTGACTGAAGAAGAAAGCTGAAGAAAAATAAGCAGAGGTCAAGTTTTCTAAAAGCAGTCACAAACCCAAGAGAAAGAGTCTCACCAATAAGGGCCTTTTCTGCTAGAGGGATGCAAAACACAGAAGAGGCCCCCAGTACTTCTGAGCTGCTATAAAAGCCATGCAAACCATGAACAATCTCTCCGGTTTAAATGCAGCCAGCACTGCAGTTTTCTATTCCAGCCACAGAAGCAAGAGGGGCTGTGTGAGTGCCTGAATAAGACTGAGGGGATTCCCAGCACCTCACTTTGCTAGCAGTAAGTCTTCCTAGGCTTTTAGACCTTTTGTTCTGAATTTTTAAAGATGACAAAAAAAAAAAAAAAAGGTGCTCCTACAAAGAGTGATTCAGAGCAGGGACTTCATCTGAACACTCTGAATCATTCCTTGGAAGAGACTGTCCCTGCTGACAACTGAAGGAGCCTCTGAAGAAGGGAGCTGGCTAAAAGAGATGATTCACTCTCTCGGTGGCAATCACACAAAGACATTCCTGCAAGAGACCTAATTATTTGCTGCGAGGTTGAGGCTCTTTTATTAACACTTGCCTAAAAAACGGACAAAGCAGGAGCAATACGGAGCATGAGAGAGAGAAGCACAAAGTCCCTAATAGTGTGGTCTGCAGCCCAAATAATTAGACCACGGGTAGCTCAGCCATTATGCATCCCTACTCTTCTCCCAAGGAATACAGCACATTATACCTACATCTGTTTGAACATGTCCATAGGCCCAAACACCTTAACAAAAACTAACCAAGCCCAGCGCAATGGGGATGCTGCTGGGAAGGGGTGAGCAGGAGAAACCACTGTAGTTGCAAAGGGCAGCAGAACACCCATTCCCATCCCCATTTGACATTGCTCCTACACATCCTCATTGTTACATTTTCTAGGAGAGAAGGAGATACAGTCTTCACTAAAGACCATTACAGATTCACAAATAACAATCCCTAGCCTTGGTATGCTGGCACCAATGCACCATCTAGTGGCAATTACAAAAAGTTGAGGAATCAATGAGGAGCAAATACATCACTCTTACCAATTTCAACAGGCTGCTAAAAGTGACAAAGAACCAACACAACTCATGCATCCACTGGAAAGAGATGACAAAAGCTCTTTACTCTTCCATATGTCCTCAAAAACTTCAGATACCTGTAAATTTTTAAGTGAGATGAAAATCAAGAGCTGAACCAATGTAAAATTCTAGACAGCAAACATTTTTTTGGATACAAACGCCGGGGGCCTGAATATTGTAGCTGTGAAGACTATTAAATAGAAGTCTGCTGTTTACCTACAGTTACAGTTAAATACATCCAGAAAAGTTCAAAACTAGTGCTACAACTTGGAAATCCTGAAGACTTAAATAAAACCCACAACCTCTATCAATCAAAAAAAAAAAAAAAAATATCAAAAACCCAAGCACACACACAACTCTAACAACTCTAAAGAAGACCATACACATGAACCCAATCCCTTGAAAAACCAAAGACGGGAGGTAGGCATGAGTACAGAAGACAGCAGATAACTTGTTCAAAAAACACAGTTCTGACACAAAATGCCATAATTTGCACAGCAGACCTGTGACTTGATCTCACATGCTTAGTTTGAGAAATGCTAGGCTACTCAGACACTGAATACCAAAAAACAACGTACAAAGCCAGATGCTGCTAAGTGCCTTGTAAGCTGTGAGCACACAGCCTCCCAGAAAAACAGACAACGCTTGGCCTATAGAATTAACTTTATGCACTACTTATTATTTCTTATTTCAAGAGAAATAAAGGAGGAGGACTGAGCTTTACATAAGGGAAGGTATATTCAGCCTTATCCACTTTTTTTGGAGGGTGCTCTTACAAGATAGCAGCCACAACAGAGAAGGCACAGAGCTCCCCTCAGCGTGACAGGGCTGAAGGACAAACAACAGGCCTTTATGGAAACAAGAAATCACCATCACTTACCCAATCCACCCACTGCCAGGTAACCACCAGACTGTAGCAGCCATGCTCTGAAAGTAACCCCAGCTCCAGACAATGGCATGATCCCCACACAGAGAAGTACAGAAACCAGGAGCTCCTCAACCTCACCACCAACAGGTCCAGCCCAGCTGGGCCTAGACAAGCTTCTGGGCCTCGTTAGCACAGACAAGCTGCACCTGCCAGGGCCTGGGTGGGCTGAGGTGGGGCTGCTGCACTCCCAGCTGGCCCTGGTCCCTTGGGTAGCACAAAGCCATCTGGAGAAAACATGCACAGACCTTCAGATAATTTAACCAGCTCTTATCCCCCCTTTTGTGAGGGCATTCCTCTCAAAAATAGTCTTCTCAAGATGCTTCTTGGTAGTCCCAGCTTTGTGGCCTGTACTGGGCAGAAATTGCTAGATTTACCTCAGGAGTGCACAATTAGCACAATTCAGATGGCCCAGCCTGTGGCTCACGGGTGTCTGAAAACCAGCAAGGAGCACAGGGACGGCATGCAGAAATCCTTGGCCAAACAAAGGGGGGCTCAGACCGGGATGGGGAAGGGTGGGTGCTTGCCTTGGTCTGAGCCGGGTGGAGGGGAGAAAAGGTATTTTCCCTGCTGTATTGTTGTCTTTTATTTCCCCACTACCTAAATTAGTGATGTCAAGTCATGCTAACTGGCAATAAAAATGACTGGTATTCAGCTGGGAGAACAATGTGAGAAGTGCACACATAGAAACACAGACTTTGAGAAACTCCTCTGATTTTCATAATTGCTGTGCACAGTGGAATTAATGGGAGGCCAAAGGTCAAACCTAATACCCCAAATGCAGCAGCTGTAGTTTCACATATATGTATTATTCATACATGACCTAAACCATATAGCAGGGACTTAAAAACCTCTCCAAAACAGAACTATATATATTTTTTAAAACAAAATCCCTATTTGTTTTACTTACATAGCCTGCAGGTGGTTTAGTGTGGAAGATTATTAGGAGCTGCATGAAATGAGACAAAAAGAAAACAAGAAGTAATCAGGAAAATAATCAAACCGCAATGTCTTAGTATGTTGCTATATATATATATATATATAAAATACGAACTACAAAACTGGGTTTAAGTTGCAACTTCTTTTAAGGATGAACCAAAAAGTGCCAAATCCCTTCAAGTCATTCCTGAAGCCAAGAACTCTTATAAAGTAAGATTTATTACACAATTCCTGAAATATAACAAAGTGCTGCTCTGACAAAACAGTATTCGAACTCTTCCTTAACAAGTCTTATTAGAAGCATACTTTGCCCTGAGCATAGAAACTACTTCTCTGAAATTAAGAGGAAAACTTAATTTATAAGAAACACGTAAAGAATAAACGTATACAAACATCTATAAAGAGCAACAATATAAAATAAACCTAATCTGTGTACAAAACCTCATGTAGCTCTGCTTTAAATACAAGATTCCCAGTATTACTCCGAAGATCTTTGTGTTTTCTTTTCTTTTTTTTTTTTTTTTTTCTGCCAAACTGAAAAATGTGTTTATTACTTGAAAGAAAAGCTCAAGAATTAGTTTAAAGACACTTGAAAAAACTTTCCCTGCAAGTAGCCAAGTTACTTCCACCAGGACTGCCATCAACCTGGCTCTTCATATACTTCAGATTCAAGAAGATAGAACAAACAGATAAGCTTGCTCAAGCCCCCCTTCGGGCTTATCTGAAGGTGCAAAACCAACAAATCCAAACTGACAAATTGCTCCAGGTAACATAATTTCCTGAGCTGTGAAACAAGGTAGCACATCCCAGCCACTACAACTAATTTTTTCCAAGCAAAGGCTCCAAACGCAGATCTGCTCCATCAGTAAGAAACCTCCAGCCCAATCTCCCTTTGCACGCTTCCAACGGCGGGGCCTTTGCAAAGCCACTTCAACAGCAAGGCGCGCAGGAGGAAGCTCGGAAGCCTCAGGGCAGCGCCGGGGGCTTGCTGGAGGCCGGAGGGCAGCGGGGCACCGGCCCGGGCGGGCACAGGGCGGCGACGCCGGGCAGCGG
>VXAV01006894.1:252203-279851 GCA_013399715.1 Alectura lathami | reverse complement strand
AGTAGGGAAAGCGGCCCGCGATGTAGGCGTAGATGCCGCTGAGCGGCAGCCGCTGCTCGGGGCTGGCTCGGATGGCCATGGTGATGAGAGCCACGTAGGTGTAAGGCGGCTTCTGCAGCTCCGGGCTGCCCGATGGGGTCCGCGCCTCGCTGGGCTCCGCTTCCCCCATGGCACCGCTGCGCTCACGGTCTGCCCTCGGTCTGCCCCGGCCCCGCGGCTGCACCTCTGAACCCTCTCTCCCCTCGCCCCAGCCAGGGCTGCTCGGGGTCGCGGGCGGGTCAGAACGGCGCTCTCCCTCGGCAAACCCAAACACCGGGGAGCGGGGCACGGCCGGCGGGGGCAGGAAGGGAGCAGCCCAGCGGCTGCGGGCACGCCGAGGGCACAGGGTCGCAGCTGGGACGAACCCGGCGCAGGGAAAGACCCGCACTGGAAGCGGTTGGATGCACTGAACGTCACGCTTTCAGTGAGACCAGGTCCCTCAAGCTGTACAGTTATTATTTTTGTACTCAAATGCATCTGGTTTTATTTATCGCACACCATCGTCGCTGTCCCGTATGGTACCCCGGCAGCATGGCCACAAGGGGATCAGCAGATCCCTGCAGGTACCGAGGGGGAACGGCTGAAGAGCAGAGCTCTGTGCTGCACTGTCTTGCTTTTATCACTGTCACAAGTGTGCAAGCACCACAATTCACCAAATGTGTCCAAATACATCTGTATGTTAAGAATTTTAAGTGGGATGATGGCTACCTACCTTTGCCAGTAATTTAATCCTTTGTTTGATCACAATAAATCAAAATCAACCCTTAATCAAAAAGGAATCATGACTCACTAGTCTGGATGGTATCAGTTCCTCTTGTCCAAAAGTTGTACAAAGCTGAGAAAGAGAAGGAAAAAGCTGACTGTCAGTCTGTTCCCAGTTTACAAAAACAACTATCAGTAGCTTGATAGCGATGGGTCAAACAATGCTGCCGTGTCTCATTTATTTAAAAAGCATTGCAGAGGTCTTTGCACAGAGAACATTAACTGCACTAGATGGAGATATGTACATTATTGAGAATGAACTATACTCACTGTTCATAAGGAAATACCCCCTTAAACCTGCCAACAGGAGAAGGAAGCTTTTTGATGGAGTACAGAAGACTCACGTGCATTACCATAGTTCAGCTCTTTTCCTACTAGCCCCCTTGTAATGAAAAATCAAGTCTCAGAACATCTTTGTTGAAAATAAAAACAGATTGCTGAACCAAACAAGTCTCCACCATTGAAAGAAGAAGGGAAAAAGGGAAGAGGGCCTGAGGAGTACGTACTGTCCTACACAGCAATAAACAGAACTTTTCTAAGTACTTACAGAGATTATAAAATAGCCCCAAAATGAATTCTAGGACTTCTCTGAACATCTCGTCCGTGTGCCCAGTCCTTATCCATACAAACAATCCTTTTGGGTTTCTTACCGACACATGCATGTTTGGAGGATGACCGGATCAGGACTAAAGCACCTGCATTCAATATCCCTTTATACTACGCCCTGCCTACCAAAATACTGAAAATCCAGTGTCATATTGTGCGGGATGTTACCAGGCCTCCCTACAGCCATCAGCCAGGATCCGGGCTCCAAGAAAATGAGTACATAAAGGGCAGTCCCTGTCCTACAAGGGTTCAAGACAGCAGTGTCTTAGCTGAGTGCAGCAGCATCTGAGAAGAAGTTAATGGCAGGAGATGATCTTCCTTTTGATTGAAGGAAAGCTTTCAAAACAAAACAATGTTCTTCCCTTTCCAAATCACGGCCATGAGCTTCTCCTCACTTTGGGAAAACTCACAAAGCTTTCTGCTTCCTCTTAGCTCCCAATAGCTTCACAAGAGTGAAGAGATGAAGTTAATTTGACCAGAAACACACACACACACAAGCCCAAACACCATCTCCTTCCCTCCAAAATATGCAGCTCTTCAATAAATAAAACCATAGGAAGGTGAAAACTTTTCCATCTTTATTTTTTAAAGAAAAATATTCCTCTTTAAACACAAAGCATGAACTAAAAACCTCCGAGGAACAGTTTCTCCCCCTGGAGCACAATTTAAACTGTACAGTGTTAGAGCTCCCCAAACAAGTATACATACATGACATACAGTATTTCTGTCACACAAGATAAGGTTTAGGACTCAAAATTGTCCTCCACACCCTCTCTGGATACCCATTCCATTCAAAACAGTGATGACCACTTCCCAGTGTGATGTGTATACATACATACAATTAAAATATAACTGCATTGGCCAAATGGGCCCTTTCTAGCCTTCTAGCAAATGTCTGTGATAGAGGTTAAGACCATAGTTATTTCTAGGAATGGTATTTGGAAGAAAAAAATATAGCAGCATCCACAGGCAACACAAGCCCTTCATTTCAGCTGCCTTGTTTAAAGGAACTCAGTCAGTTCAGCAGCGTTTACAGATAGATGTTCCCACCACCCAAGAAGCGAGAGTGAGAGTAAAACATTCACAGGCCAAATTTGTTCCTTGAGCAGAAAGGCAAAATTCCAGTGAATCTGGCCTATGGATGCCAGCAATAAGTTTTTCCGCACTGCCACAGTGACTAATCTCATGTCTAAGGTTTTACGTAAAAAGATACGATGACTTTCAGAACTCAGCAACTTGTTCTATCTGCCCCGTCAAACAGATATGTGTGTAACATCTACGGCATCTGCCAAACCACCCAGGCTATGGAACTGGAACCAGACTCTAGAATCCAAATTCTTCCTAATTCAGAACAACAAAATCATCAAAAGCCTCTGCAGAGTCTTATAACTAACAAGCTCATACCCAAATGAAGTACCTGGGCATTTCCAGAGGAAGGTAGGGAATGGAAAAGGTCTGGAAATGGAGCTCATTTATATCCCACCTGATGATTAATTGTGGCTTTAATCAAGTAACACATCTTTACCAGACAGACCATTTCATGAAGATCTTTTCTGTTCCAAACACTCCAACAGTTTTTACAGTAGGAAAAACATTAGAAAAATAAAATTTCATCCCCAAACAACGCTGTATGAAGATCAACATCACCAGTCAAAAAGATTTTACAGGGGGACCAGATCATCTTTCCTTTCCTCCAAACCAGCTTCATACAGAAAACAGCAGCAAGATAGACACAGTATCCAGGAGCCAGATTAAGGCCAACAATATAAAGACAAAAATGGGCTCAGATCTTTTGAAATGAAGAAACCCTCCAAATGTTTTCATACATATGCACGCGCACACACACATATATACTCTTGTGCACTACTCAAGCAAAGGCTTCACATCTGTGAAAGCACCACTGGAGAGTGTTCTAGCACCACAATGAAAAAGTTGGTTGTCTTCCCTCTTCAGCAATAAAATCCAAAGTCTTTATATTGCCTTTGGACAAGGTCACCAAACACTCATCCAAGAACAGTTTCAGTGAGCAGATTCAGAAGTGCAGTGACAGCTTAAAGTGTTCCTGCTCTGGAATATGGGCAAGAAGAGGTGTGTTGTGAGGCTGCAGCTCCTTGGTTGCTGGAAAGGAGGGGAATTTCTATATTTCAGTCTGGTAGAGACAGAGACCAACTCGGGTCCCAGCTGAGCGTGACGGTGATTGAACTCAGCACAGACTGGGAGGTGAAAGTGGGAAGTTTGCATACATGAAGTCACAGTGCACATCTGTCGGTATAATAAAGACAAGCAAAACCACCATACTCTCTGGCAGGCTTGTCTCTGCATAGGCAGCCCCTGGGTATGCTGGAAGTCGGGACAAGGATCCACAAATGGGATGTCACATACTGCACCCAGACAACATCAAACCCAAACAGCACACGTCTAAGGAGAAGCTTGTACATTGGTCTGCTAGCATCTTGCCTATACACATGCTTCTGTGAGCCTGCACAAGTCTATAAAGGGGATAAAAATCTCATAACAGCAATGTTCTGGGTCAAGATTAGATTTAAGTAACAATTCATGCAAGTTACAGAAGAATTAACCATCAACCCACAGCATATCCAGTTATTTCTGCTGCAAGTATCTATCCTAGATCTAGGCCTTTGCACAGGAGGAGCTGGCAGAGTCAGGACTGACATCTCTGCAGTCTCTCAATGAGTGCATGTGGCCAGAAGCCTGTCCTCTGGATGTGAGATGCAGAGCAGGCAATGAGCAGCCTCACTAACAATGGAGGATGGGGAGCAGAGGCTGGAAGTGGGCTGCTAAAACAGTGCAGGAAGAAAGGGAAGAGACAAGAGAGATTTAATTTTTCAGAGCTTCATACACCAGCAGTAAAGCCCCACTTACTCTGTTGTATGGCATGCTGATTAGTCTGGTTCACGTGATGTACTAAGTGAGGCTATGGTAGGAACTCGATAAAAACATGCAAGAAAAAAAATGAAGTGAAAGGGTGATCATCACTCTGAGGTGTGAATTTCAGGTGCATGGCAGTGAATTGCCAGCAGAAACATGCTGTGTTTCTGTGCACATGCAAGAGTACACAAAAAGGAACAACTGAGAGGAGGACACAGGAAGCATAACACTAACTCAAGATGCAAACGCAAGACAAACACATGGGATGAAGGGAAGGAGAAAGGATGTTTGAGGTAAAGGAGCCCAAAGGAGACAATAGAAAACCCTTTAACAGAGTCAGTACTGCTTCAGAAAATAAATAGCTCATGTCAGTTGGCTCTCTTTTCACCAGGTATCCTTGGCATGTTGGTAATTCTCCTCTCTGTATCTGAGAGTTAAGAATCAAGGCATAAAGCTAATTTTTTTTTTTTTTTTTCCCTAAGATGTACTAAATCATTTTGAGTGTTCAGGATGATATTCTAAAAGATCATGATACTCATGATACCCTGAATTCTAAGCCATGCTGATGACTCACCCAAAAGTGGAAGCACTCAAATTATAAGCTGCTTTTGAAAACCTAGGGCTACTTTCTTTGGGTTAGAAAAACTATCTAGAAGGCTGAACTGTCTCGCTGAGAGCACCTTGGCATTTGACTAAGTAAGAAATATCTTAAATAGTTTCTTTGTAAACCCTAATATCAGACTGAGGAGCCAGGCCTATGTAGAAATGTATACAATCAGACAGCTCCTCACATACCTCCCAACAGAACAGATCTGTGCGATTTACAGCAAGAACAAGCTATGCCACTGCCTGGCTCAGTGAAACAACCAGCAGCCTGAGTTGTGAGCTGAAGCCCGTCAAGTCACTTGGGGACTAAAGGATGTCTGTTGAGTTTGTGCATCCCTATAACAACAGTGCTGGTTGGAGGTATGCACAGACAGCAATTTCTGGGAACCAGTAAGACCAGACTGGCAACTGGAGAGAGAGCCCAGGTGGAAGCACGTGTTCATATAAGATGCAAGGATATGACAGAACTGACAGGGTCACCAACGTGATCAGACAAGCTTAAGGCAATCAAAGAAATTTCACTGATAATGAGAAGAGCGTGCCAAAGGAAAGAGAGAAGAGGAACCACTGACCAAAGAAGCTGGGAATGCTGTTACTGTACACAAAACCCAGCACCAGCTACCAGGTGATCTGTCTTCTCCAGCTCATTTGTTCTAATTCTCATTATACCAGCACCATTAGCACAAAGTTAGTGTGTCAGGAAGAAGAGCTGAGGGGAGGTTCCTTACAATGTAGATTGTGTCCTTTCAGGCTCATGTCTCAGGTCTGTATCTCTGAAAGAAAGCACACTGAACATTTGACCAGCCTCTGGCTTTGAACTAGGGCCTTCTGGGAGTTCTGCTTGCCAACTCCAGGGACAATCCTGTGATATGTTTTGCCTGAAAGTGATGGCAGCAGCTACTTGGGTTCCTTGTCATGACAGCCAAGTATACAGTGGTTATAAAAACACAAAAAAAACAACAGCATGCACCAGTGGCACGGCCGTTAGAAATGAAGCCGTGGTTGAATTCTTCTTGTCAGAGAGCCTCCTCAGAAGCAGGTGAGACCAGTAAAAAAGGAACTGTTGGCACAAATCAGCGCAGGCTCCGGTAGACATAGGCTGATGTGAAGATAGCATTGAGAGTCAGACTCACGGCTAGCAGGCCTCGGAGAGCGGAGTTACCAAAATGACCTTGGTGGGAGAGCAGAATACAAAGAGAGAAAGGAATAGCAGGAAGAGATGTTAAAGAACTGATGAGACAAATAACAGTGAACATACGCCACATTCTCTGTTTGCCCAATGTTTTCACTATAAGCAGAAATTGCTGAAGCACTTTTCCTGTCAGGAAAGATTCCACTGCACTCCCTAGCTCTATTTTCATCTTGTCCCTCTTCTGAATACCCACATCCCACCCTGTTCCTTCTGTCTCAGTTCGGTGCTCTAGCTGTCACTAGTCTTCAAGTGGCACAAAAAATAGTCCTATTAAGGGCTTAGAACAGCAGAGAGGATTTTGCTACAACTGATTTGTTTGATCTTAAGATCAGATCACTACCCCAGCACAGGAAAGATCTTAGTTCCCCTCACAGAAATGCTTGCACACACATGGAAGCTCTCACAGGACTTGCACTTACCTCTCCAGCCCACCAAATCGTCCCCTTTGGTAGTTGTGTCTACTACACAGGTAGATGAGTGTGATGAGTGATTTTCCTTTTTGATGGAATTACCACTGCAAATACTCCCTCCTTCCACAACAGATCTCATATCTGCAAAAAAGCAAAAAATACAAAAATTCAGAAGGCCCCAGTGGAAGCCAAAAGCAGTGGAGTTTATCAGCCTAAAGGTAGACATGAGTAATGAATCATTGCCTGGTAAAATTATAAAGGATTGAGGATGGGAGCTGGAAAGAAAGGCCACATTTATTTCATACATTGTCCATATCAGCAACACCACAACCGTGGTTAGGGGAATTATTCAAACAAGGGTAAGGGCAGTGGCAGTAATATTTCTGTGGCACCTCTCACTGCGAAAAGGACATCTGCTTGCACAGAAGAGAGGTTCTCCAGGCCGGTGAATTCATAAGGGAGCTTTGGTAGCCTAACAGTCACCACCACATGTGTCTTTCCTAAAGGTTTCCCATCTACTGCATGGCCTAGATGATGCAGGACTTTGCTTGCAACCCAGCTCTTCCTACAAACGCATTTCCAAAAGTGCAGCAGGCTGTCAGCATACCATGCATTCCCCACTCACTGAGGTTCTTTTTCGGAAACAAGGACAGCTCTGTGGCAAAGATGTTGCTGTCTGAGTGGGTGTGCTCCTCAGAGCTCGTTGGAGTGAGCAGGGCCTCATTCTGAGATGGGAAAAGTAGTAGCTTCTGTCCTTTCAGGTTCAGGCGGGCAGGGCTGATGAGTGGCCGGCGATACCGCAAGGAACCTGAGCTGGAAGTCACTGAGCCAGCCACTGACGGTGCTGGAGAGGGGATGCGGGAAGGAGCACAGCTGGCTGACAGCAGGGAGAAGTGCTCTGAAATGGAAATATCCCCAAAGAGAAAAAGAGATTGTAACCCCAATACAAGAGGCACAGTTTTCTCTAACAATTCTACAAGAACAGGGAACAGGAATTGCAAACATCCAACATATCTTAAAGTCATTATTCATCCCATTTCTCATATTGCAAAACACAGAGACGTTCCACGTGCACTTTGGTACACCCAAGGATGACATTCTAGAAATGGGTTTATTGGGAGTTGAGTGAGCTTTCTGTCTGCTCAGTGTCTCTATTTAGGAGAACCCACATTACATGTGCTGTTTGCACATGAATGAACAGTTCTGGCATGCCCTTCAAGGGCTGTTGGGAAGCTGTAGAAGGAAGTAAGGAGGTTTACATGATGGCACTGGCCCAGGCTGCATTTCCAGCAGCCAACACTTCAGCAGCACAAACAGGCAAATGACCCATCTGGGGTCAGGAGTGCAACAGATGGGTTCAAAAGGGCAGAGCAGACAGAGTAGCTAAATTAGTAGTTCCTTGGGCTGCGGAAGGAAAGCAAAATGGAACAGCTGCCCTAGGAATGATTTAAAGTCTCTTTTGAAAGCAATCTCAACTCAGATATAGAGTAGGAAAGTGATCCTTGCTTTGTCTCATTGATTTTGGTGTGAGCTCTCCCAGGAGGAAGACTACCCAAAACATACAGCACCTTATTTTAATGCTATCTCACTCTTAGTTGGAACTCTCTCTGCAGCTTTTTCACTGGGATGTGAGCAGGGAGGAAAAAATTAAACTGGGATCATGCGTTTCAATCCACCCACTACAAAGCCTGCAGAGACGCTTGCTCTGGAAGCCCCAGTGCATTACCTGATGTGGGAGATTCCTTGGACTGAGATGACTGCGAGGCTGGTCGACTTCCGCTGAACAAGTAGCCAGAATCTAAAAAGCAAAAATAAAACAGCTTGAACCTCGATGGCTCAGCTGCCGGAGGTCCAACACTGGACACTCTCTGCACCACAGGAGATGCTCATTTTAAACAGTTTAGGCACAGTCCTTAGCTAACTGCTGCATGACGTATTAGTTTAGAAGTGATTAAAAACAATTGAGATTTATAATCAGTACTATCACAGAATCAGGTGTAATGGCTCCATTAGAAGCTAGCTTAAGCTAATTCTTACTGGATAATCTATATTAGGGACGACCCATGACATAAAGGAACACCTGTGCCCAGTCAGCACTGCCTCCTACGGGGCTGCGTGCAGACTGTTGCCTCTCACTCCCACACATCAGCAGTCTCTAAACAGGACTGCTGCTCACGAATACCTCACAGCCCACTTCCTTCTGAAGCACTGCACCGCTCCATTGCCATTTCCATCTGCTTGAGAAGTTTTGTGCATGCCTTACCTGCTCTGGCCAAGGAGGGGATGGTTCCCAGTGAGAGTGCCCTGTTGAGACGTCCAGGAAGAGAAGAAGAAGAAGTCCTGCGTGGGGACCTGAAGAGCTGCTGGTTTGCCAGCTGGAGAATACTGGGTGGCGTTGGGACAAATAGAGACGTAGTAGAGGAAGGGAAGCCAGCCCCAGTGCCATTGGGAAACAGAGTAATCGAATCCCCAGAAAGGTACCTGTAAATGACAGGCATGACAAACATTGAGCAACAGGCATGTTCCAGTAACTCCCTCTCTCAGTTCTAACTAGGGGATCCAGAATGCAACAACCTAAACAGACCAGAAAAGAATGTGTGGGTTTTTTTTTTGGACAAGAAGTACAATGGTGGTTGCACCTCTTGAATACAAAAACTTTGTTTAGTACTAGGTTTGTACTAATTTTTCAGTGCAAGAGTGCAAGATGCAAAATGCTTAGAGTTTATGGGAATGTTTTGACACCTTTGAAATGGGGGAAGGAAGCAGTGTCCAACCATTCTTAAATTATTGTGCACCAACCTGTCCTGCAAAACAGGCTGGAAAAAATGGTGGAAAATGGTGGAAAATGGACAGTTTAGGATTTTCTCCCTGAGAAAGTCTCCCTGATGTAAAGGATCAGAATGCGTTACAAAGTCCAAATGCACGTAAAACCAACAATAGAATACATCTGATGTTTGCTACCTGCACGTGCAAAGAACTTGTTTTGAAATTCCACGACTGTGGGAAGCACAATGATTTGCTTGTCTTTACAAACCAGAATTGGTATCTTACCTCTGATACCAGTATAGAGAAGAGTGTTTTTATGAATAGCTAAAGATTTAGGCACGGTTCTGTTTCAAAGGTAACATTCAAGCCCTTTTAATACATTTATTATATTTCTGTGAGACTCACTGCCACCATTTTACAGATGGGAAAGAGAAGCAAAAAGAAACGACGTGACTTGTCCAGGGTCACACAAAAACTGTATGATAGAACTGAGACACAAACTTGTATCTCCCAATCCTAAACTAAGGCCTAAACCATTAAATTTTCCATTCTCTGTATATCCTAATGAGCCACAAATATGTACTACTGTTGTCATTCAGAGGGAATCGTGCTTCTGCATCGTACACTCCAGGCAGCGTCTTGCTTCTAATGCGTCAAAAACCCATCTCTGTTAGAGCCCCTGGAGAAACTCAACAGTGGCAATAATAATAAGGACAGCTGTATTCCTAGATCTCTGAGTTGTTTCCAAAGGGTTCTTTGCAAGTGAAAGAAGGCAGCTATAGAACAGCTTTTTCAGTCTGGGAACACAAGATGAGGGAGAACAGACAAAATGCACTTCAGGATACCTGCAGCGGTTAGCTTGATTTTTAAGTACCACCGACTTCTATTTTACCGGTAATATAACTGTAGGAAAGGACTCTGCAATATACAGTTGTTGCAGCTACAACTGCCACAGTGCATAGTTTATACGCAAATAAACTATGCAATTAATTTCTGATACTCATATTTCATTGTCTACTTTTGCAGTGGTTTACAGTGTAAGAACCAAACTAAATCAAACAGTCTCTCAAAAACTACTCCTATTTCTATCTTCTTTCCACTCCTCCTTGCAATCATGTACATCACTTCCTGTGTGTACAGTTTAATTGATAACATTACACCAGAGGAATCTGCTCTGGAGTCTCACTTGTGTTCTCATACACTCAAAATGAGTGTTTTAAGAAGGGTACAGTGTTGGAAGTATGGGAACTTTTTATTACTTTTTAATAATTTATTGACATACATGAAGAAGCCTAGAATTTGAGCAAGGTATCTGAAGGATCTTCCATAGGGTTCTTAAAAACAGGTAATACTTTCCAGGTAAGTCATGATAAAGTACTAATGAAATGCATATACATGTACGTTTTTAAATGGAGGTACCAGACTTTGCTGTGTGTAATCAAGCTGCAACATTTTGAGGTTTAATCTCACTGTTGACGAAAACACTGAGACAGAGGAGAACAGAAACATAGCTTTTCATGTCAGAGAAAAGACAGTAGTAAGGACAGAGGGTGGAGGATATGTGCATCTCAGTCTTGTGCACAAGAGCATGTGCCACTCTGAGATTAGATACACGATGCAACAACACTATGCAGTGCTAGCACATGCAGAAGAAGCAGTCTAGATTTAAGACCATAATTTAAAATACCTTATAAAACTACTTATCTGCTAGCATGAGGCAGACATCAATAATCCCAACCAGCTTAATCCGGCTGAACAACATCTGAGCCAACCAGCCTCCTGGTTCTTGCAAGCAGGACATGCCTTTAACAGTAGCAAGGAACTCGTCAATCTTGCAGCAGAAAGTGCCCAACCTCTTCAGGTTCCAGAGGACCTGGGAAGGGTGTCATGCTTCGCAAACGTGCAGAGTCCTTTAGTGCACATACGTAAACATATTTGCCCCACCACACATACAGACATAAACAGCAGATGTACACGCTCATCTCCAAAAGAGAAAATGAACTGGAAAGAAAATAAGTACAGCTCAGGACTATGATATGAATCATCTCAGAAACAGCAATTTCTACCACTCACAATGTCTGTGAAGGGCCAAATCAGAGCAATACCTAAGAACAACATTACACTTTTTTCCTAACTTTGCACCTTTGCTATGTTTGTGCAAAAGGATCCAACTTTACACAGCTCCTTGCTGCACAGGAGAACAGTGCATCTGGCTTATTGGCTTCTGGCAGTTTTTCCCCTTAACAGGGCGGAACACATTGCAATCATCTACCACTCATAACCACAATCTTTTTCCTAGGATTTTAACTTTTTTGGGATTGGACTTCCATGTGCTCTCAGAGCTCCAGAACTTCACCTCTTCTCAGTATCAACATGTTAGTGCAGTCCAATCCCCAATCATTTGTCTTGCACCATCCAGAAAATTGTTTTCCTGGTTAGCAAAGAAGAGCTGCAGAATCTTAAGGACTGCATAATCATGCCTTCAGATTAAAGGCTGACCAAGAATGGCTTAGATGTTTATCTGCTCTGAAAAAATTCCTGCAACATGCACAAAATTCTTGTCCTTTTCTATGTACTCTTCTCTAGTGTTTGCTACAGACATGTCAAGAGAGCTACATGCTGCTAAAAAGCAGGGGTGCTGCCATGGGAAGGCATTTCATGCCTGAGATTGGCGAGCTGACCTAAAACCTTCAGAAGCAGATGAAAAAGGCAAGAAGATCAAGAGGGTCATAAGGCAGGAAGCAGTCAGATCACAGTCCTTTGCTCTCAGATTACTGCATTGCTCCAAGCCATTTGTGCATGTGGTAAAAGTGGGTCTGGCAACAAGTGGAAAAAGTAACCAAAAAAAAAAATAAAAGGCTCTGGAGTCAGACAGTTTGTGGAAATAGTCAGGGCCCGGAAGCCGTTTATTTCAGAACTTGGTATTAAGAACATCAAAAATCGGGTACCTTAATTAAATAGTGTTTACAATGATCACAGCGTTACTAGACAGTTGGGCACAATTCTGCTACACAGATACTTGAACAAAAAATAAAATCAAAGAGCATTACACAGTATGGGACAGTACATTGTCCTGAAGAAACACATCCTGACAGTAGAGCCTCCTCTCTCCCAATACCTCCCTCCCATCCAAAGCCGGGATGCATTTTTAATTCCAATTTTAACCATAGAGATGCTGCTTCCTCCCCAGGATAGGGAGAGACATGGGAGAGCATGGGTCAGGTCCGACTACAGGGCTGTACATGGGTCCCTTCCCGCTATCAGGTAACTCAGGATGTGGAGTAAGAAGGTAACATGCAGAGTCAGGCAGCTTGCTCTACATACCCAGGCTTGCCTGCCTGGCAGCAGCCAGGGAACCACTTGTCAGGTGTGGGGTAAAACGTTTCCTCTGGACTTATGTTCCCATCATAATTTACCCATGAACTGTCCATTTGTAACTTTCTCCAGATAGCATGGGTGCTTCTTCCCAGACTGCAGAAGCAGCTCACTGCTGCCTTGCTTATTGCCAGCTGCAAAATAAGCAAGTTGCTGTAAGGCGATATGCAGTCACTTCTCTGGCCTGCTGCATGACATCAGGCCACCAGTCAGTTCCATAACCTGTGCCTCTGGTTAAGGTGACAGAATCAGTAGTAAAGAGTAATATGACAAATAAAAAACAGGGATGCACGGGAAATAATGTTGAAAAAGCACAGGTCTCAAATACATTAAAATTTGGATGCTAGGAATAGAGCTGGGAACTTCAGCTGCCCAGACTTGTTTTCTCCTACAAGCCACCCTGCTTTAGGTGAAAGAGGAGAGATAATTATAGCCGAAAAGGCTCCAGCTGCCAGGTCCTGCACTAATACCTTCTGCAGTGTAGATGGATGTTTGGCATTAATTTTGGCTTCCCCCCAGCTGGTGGCACAAAGGTGCGTGCACACATTCCACATCAACAAAATCCAGACTTGCTGGCACAATGAAAAGGTTCAGAGGACCTCTCCCCTGCCTGCATACGTGATAGCTTTGGTCCCATATGAGGCTTTACAAGGGATGACTCTTGGTACACTTCAGGACTGAGTACTGCCCCTTTCATGTGAGAGCATCTGCTAAGGCTCAGAGAAGCCTCAGGTGTACATGCAGATGATGGCACACCTGCAATGAACTGGCAAGTTACATGCGAGAGCACACAATTTCAACAAAAAACTGAAAGTCAGGTACTGCAGCTCCCCACTTCCATGAGCAGAGTCAGTCCGAAGCAGTGAAACCAGCTATTAATTAGATCAATTTGTATAAGCATAAATAATTTGCCCACAGTACATCCATACATGACATCTACAGTTTCTAAGCATGATTATTATCTTGACATAATTTCAGCTTACTTGAAAAATATTAATAATAAAACACCACTACACCATTTTTATATTCCCCTTGTCCTCACCCTTTGACACACAGAAGCTCAGATCACTAAGGCATGCGAAACACAGATGTGGGAAAGGAGGAGTTAATAGCAAGGAACAAATGGGATATAAATGTAGTGTATTTAAAACTGTAAAAGGTCACAAAGGGGTCATGCACAGACTTCAGGGAGGTCTTCAGGGAGACCAGAAGCAGACTTGCTAGCTCTGGGTTCTCCCCTCAACCCTTATAGCGCCTGCAGAGTCACTGGAAATCTAAGAGTACAGCCCAAGTACCCTCTTATTCCCACCCATGCTCACCAGTGGCAAATGCAGGACAAAAGCACTGGCCTGGCAGACATAACAGGCATTGTTGTCCCAAGTTGCAGCTGCAACAGTTCCACCAAAGCAGAGCAACACAGTATTGTCAAAAAGTTCATCCAGGGAAAGGCACTTAAAAAACCCACCTAGATCCCTTAACACATCTCACCCCGCTGAGCAGGGCACAAACTGGTTTTCAGCTGGCAGGCCAGCAACAGCCACCACGAGAACAAAGAGTAGATCTCATTTTAAGTGATACACAATCTGCTAAGAGTTCCTCACCACCTCAGCTCCACTCCATAGTCCCATCCTCTGGTTCAGCACAAAGCCAGTGTCAAAAGCAGCACCTAAAATGTGAGGCTTTGGGGCTAAAACCCTTTAAGACTGCTGAGTTGAGCTGTTTGCAAGCTCTAGCCTGCATGGCTGGAAGAATCCTCAGGCAACAGAGCTGCATCTGGTGACCACAGGTTACTACCTGTTTCTCTGTGGCTTGAAGTAAGAGTACAGCTAAGTGAAACCACAAATTGTAAAGCACCAATCAAGTGGTTCTGGATGATTTTGTGTCGGTGGTTTTTGTAAGTTACCAGCCCTTTGCTAGGAATTATCCCCCTCAGCAGAAGGTAATAGGTCATACAAAACAGCATCTCAGCTTCATGAGGACGGTGACACCACGCTCAGATGTGGGGCTTGCACCAAAATAGCTGAGCTGCAGGCATATGTTTCCTTCTGCTGGAGCCACTGAGGGGGAAAGCAACTAGGCACAGTTAGATGGCATATGTAACTGCTGAACTATTTCTCAACTGAACCCCAAGTCAAAAACACGAGATTGGTAAAGCACCTTCCTTACAGAAGCTACAGCATGGCATACTATATAGAAGAGTCTGTTTGGCATTGAAAACAGTTACTGCAGGAACTGTGTTAGTAAAGGCAGTAGTGGTTACCTTGAATTTTTTTTTTTTTCCCCCTCCAGAAAGACTCAAAGGTAAAATACTGATAACTGAAAACTCATCTTCAGACCTAATCGTTTAACGAGGACCTCTGGAGACACAATTGTTACAGATCTAATGTCAGCAGTTTACGATCAGAACATTTCTGGGAAAAAACACCCTTTTCCTCCTTGCTTCCCTCTCCACCAGAAGATCAGTCCTCCTATTTCATTAGCCCTGACAAAGCATGTAAGAAAGGCAGAAAGAGAGGAAACTGACAACTTCAGAGCCTCTGAGATACCAAAAGCTCAATTGCCACAAGTTCATTTCTAAAGCTCTGAGGTCTTTTTCTTGTTTTTAAAAGCAACAGCACTGACTTGCTGAGGCGCCAAAAAGTGGGAAAATAAGCTCACACCTGAGCAAAGACAACAGCTTCTTTGGCCTTAGGAGCCACACTCCAATACCTGTTTTGTTATTTTGTTTTGCTTTACAAGTTTTTCCAATTAGGAGTAAGTGTGGAGAAAGCATCGCAGAGATCAGGGCTTCAGTTGCACAGGCTGGCCATAAAACAACGCAGCTTTCTGATGTTCTGACATGTAATATTAGTGCACCTGTAAATACACTTTAGTTGCATTACTTTGCATGATGTGAAAACAAATGGAATTCTTGCTTGCACTGTAGGTTGCAGGTATAATAGCTCCCAGATGAAAAGGTTTTAAACTCTTTCAGTATAGATTTGCACTTGCTGTGCCAACAGAGCTCAAATATTTTAGTAATATTACTCAGGCTTCACAGTACAAACCCCACTCCTTCCCACAGTTCTGACTGCCTGCTCCTGGTATCTTGTGTGCATCCCCTCCATCCCACCCCAGCACTGCATTGGGAAAAAGACAAGAAAGTAAGAGAAAAGATCAGGCACAGAAGAATGATGTAAAACAACAGAAAAATAGTGTAAAAAGTGCCAGACCCCACTACATGGCAGGGAATGCTTAAGTTGAAAGAAAAAAAAAATAAAATACTGCTAAAAAGAAAAGAAGAAAACACCTTCTCAGAAGACCTATGAGGCCAGGAGAAATAGGACCAAGTGACACCTGACACAGCCTTTCCAGCTCCCGAAAGCAAAATTTCTCAAGAGGCTCACAAGCATCTTTGTGTGCTGCCTCTGAGTTTCCTTGTTACACTAGCAAGATCTAGACAGACTAATTTTACATGTTAAAAAAAACCAAACTCATACTGCCATTAGGAATCAGGTGTGATGTCACCATGACCATCCCACACACTTTAAAAACCTGTCAGCTGCTCACCACCAGCCCGGCAACCCCTCTTTCTCTCCTTCTAAACATGGGACTCCTCCCAAAATTTGGATATACCTAAGAACAGATCAGCAAGAGGAAATTTACCTCTGCAAGACCAGCTACTTTCAAGTCCACATCTAAGTTCTATATGCAAATGCACAAGTCAATCACAACTTAATAGAAAAACATGAATCATTTCCTACATTTAATTTTATGGAGAGAACTGGGAAATATTAAAGACAAAGAAGGCGAAAAAAAGCCAGAAATCTTATTTCACTTAATGGACATAATAGCTCAAGGTCACCTGGGTCTTTCATGCAGCTTGTTTAGGGAATTACAGAGCTGGTACTGGATTTAGTTCCATTGTCCACTTCCTTAGGTGATTTTGCCCATGTCACTTTTAAGAGGAGACAGTTGCAGGAAAAATGGTGTTGGAGGGACAGCTGCAGTAAGGAGTTTTCAAGGTTTAAAAATACTCTAGTGATCACTGCACTGGAGGGAAGACTGAGCAGATCGTGGTAAGCCATCTGTCTACAAAAAAGGTCTTTTTCCTGTTTGTTTTTTTTTTTTGCCACTTCCTATTCTTTCACCAGCCTACTGGTGTCTTTTTTAACATTGCTCCCTGCTTCCACCAGCTAACAGGACAGAGGAGCCTGCTCTCTGGGACAGAAAACAGACACCAGATTTTTAAGGCACAGTTCCTACTATATCTCGTAATAGAGCCAAAAAGAAGAGCCAGAGGGATTGTAGAAGCCTAACACAGTATTGAGGATCATGCATATTTCAGGCTTTTTTTTTCTGCTCTGATAAACACCCATGGCTCCTTGTAAGTATTTACTTAGAGAAACAATTCTCCAGACTGGATAAACATCTGTTGTCCTCGTGGAAAATGGGACACAATTTAGCATTTTAGAAGTCTGAGACTGGAACAAGAAAAACTGGAAGTTTGAACTGGAAGACAAACCTTTTGGGTCAGGACTGGTAAGCACCAGGAGCCCAGAAGGGCAGAACCAGACTTTGCAGGTGTTGGAACCCTTTTGTGCACAAGCAAATAAACAGCCACCAGAGCAGCATCATTCATGAGCACCAGAATGGAGAAAGGCGTTCTATTTGCTTGGAGGTGGATATTGCAGTTATTCGAAGGCACATTAGAAACAGTTCCAAAGGAGAGCACACATGGGAAATAGGTTTGCATGTCCCGTTCCCATACCAGCTGCTAACTTACATGCAACAAAGTCTTCCAGACAGGAGCTGTACCTGCCCATGACACACTCAGCTCACCTGGCTTATAGTTAATGGATCTCCACAGAGCTTTTTCTTAGTGCTACATTTTTGCTTTCACAGTGAATACCGGTTTGAAGAATACTAACTATGAATGCTATGAAATATCTTTTGTTTCCTTAAATAATGTTCCTAGCATTTCACCAGCATCTGCAGTATCCAGTAGTGTTTGTATCTTTCAGTGAGAGATGCAGACACTTGAAAGTGAGAGATCCATTCTGATTATTTTAGAGTTTATGCCTAGGAAGATCAAGATGTCCAACTAACACATTAGCCTGTTAGTGTGGCGTGTTCTGTGGACTTCTCTGAATAGAAGAAAATAGCAGGTTTTCTCTAATGATGCTATTTCCTCTTGAAAGCCTATCTCTAACTGAAAGACCTGAATACAAATGGGAAACTCAGTGGAGTGCCTTACAAATAACCGTGCAGGATAATCAGACTGCTTATCCTACAAGGACACAACAAGCTCCCCCAACAAAAACTCAAGCATCTGAACGCTCCTTCCTGTGCATGCAGTAACACCCAGCCATCCAAGCTTTCAGTGGAGGACTGCCAGGTTCTCAACTCAGAGTTACAATTTCCAGACTCCTTTTTACAGCAGCATTAGCAACAATGCCAACTTTCAATAAGACGACGCCCATCAAATAAACATCATCCATTTCTACTGCTATGCAGTCCTGCAGCAGAAGCTCGCACCCCTTACTACAGCATGTTTTCCTGACCTGTGTTCTTAATGCTAAGGAAAACATTGACTGGGTAAGTAGTAATATACAAACAAAGCTGATCATATAGCATAGCATGTACCTGCTAGTACATTTTCTCTTTCTAAGGCTACAGGAGTGGAGGAACACAGTTTTATCCAGTTGTGCTTTTACACAGAGGCTCCTATTAAAAATATTGTAAAGAAAACCAGCATGGAAAACAATAGACACTGGTAGAATTGAAAACTTAGCCTAAAACAGCTGAATATTTTCAGATATCTAATGAAGACACCCTGAGCTACATAACCTTTTAAAGCACCCTTTTAAATAAATTACTGAAGTTCCAGTCAAAAGTACTTAAGGATTCCTATCCACTTAGGATAGGAGTCACAGAAGAATGGCAGAGCAATACAGCATGCAGTTAAGTGATGCTACACAGCGGAAGGCAAGAAGAACCAGGTTATGGTCTGTGTGTGTCCCCTCCTCGCATGCCCATACACCATGCAGTGTTACTACAGCACATGCCAGGAGGACTCAGAATCCAGAGGCAAGTTTCCATCAGTTCGAAATAAAAATAACCAGCACCATCAGAAAATTGAATGCGGCCTGGGCCCCATGGAAGATCAAGGAAGTGGATTCCTCTGTGACTGGCTAAGGATGGAAAGGCAGTGAGAAGAACCAGGAGGACAGGAGAGGCCAGAATCTCTTTGGCTGGAGGAGCAGAATGGGGGAGGAGTCTGCATTTATGGAGCAGTTTGTGAAGCAGTTGCCGGAAGAACTGACTTTGGGAAGCTTGTATATTTGCACTGCTGACGTAGGATTCAGAAGGAAGGGAGAATGGATGCAGCAGGAGAAGCTTCCTTTGGCTAGCACCAGCAGTGGGAATACTCCAAGAAGCTAGCACAGTGGGAAGCAAGGATGGAAGGAAAAAAATCATAAGAAAGAAAAGATCTTCACCGCTTATCTAACAAAAAAAAAAAATAATAATAATAATAAAAGGGAGGGAAAATAAAAGGAAGAGAGAGAAGCATCAGTTGCAAAGAGTTCACAAGGCTTTTTTCCTCCTTCCCCCAGCGTCACTGCTCTGGCTCTGACCTTCGGGGCCGGTATCTCCGATGGCCAGTTGATTTCCGCGTTGCCACTGCTGCGGTGAAGCCCACCAAGCAGCACAGGGACGTGGTGCCAAATTTGGCTGTGTCTAGCCAGCTGGGTGTTTCTGTCTTCAGGTACCTCTCAGCCAAATGCAGACTCATCACTATAAACCACAAGACTGAAGCAAATGCATCAATTCTTCGGAGCCTGCAATGTAAAAAAAAAAAACCATGAAGACAAGTTAAGAATTGAAACTTCAGTGAACCCCACCCCTTGGTTCTGAGGAAGGGGAGGGAAGGAAGAAGGTGGGAAAACGTGGGGAAAGTTCAAAGACTGAGCAGGCTATGTGCCATGGTTATATCATCACCAGCCTTTCCCACTGCTGTGTTAAGTACCCAAGTGTATTGGTTCTACTCTCCACCAGGTTACAGAGTTGCACAGGGAGCTTTTCATTCACTGTAATTCCAGCTTAAATTGAATGGATCAAAGCACAGAGCCAAAGCAAGTTCTGCTGTCTCTAGTTACCTGGCTAGTAACCCAAAGAGTAACAGTACTGAGTGGCACTGCTCTCCTAGTGTTTGCCATTCTGGGGCTACCCCACGTCTCACTCGGTCAAGACAGGAACAGAAGAGTACACTCACCTGATCCGCCCAGCCAAGAACATGGCCAGCAGGCAGGTGAACAATCCAAGGACAGCGACTGCCATCTGATGATTCTTGCCGTAAGCCCATGCAGCGCTCAGGTTCTCCACCATCTGTTCTGGGAGCATGTGGATCAGCTCCCGCCAGCCTGCCACCGTCATCAAAGTGTCATTTCCCCAGTCTGCATGAGAGCTGGTGTCAGTCCTGTTCTGAACAGACGCTGGACTTGAAGAGACAGGAGCAGGGACTGCAGCATTGAGTGAGAAAGGGTCACCTGACCCGTACAAGGCCAGTAGGACCAGGAACGCACAGCTAAGGAAGGCCAAGAACCGCAGAAATATCACCTGAGCTGGTGTAGTTATCGAAGTAGAGGAGGAGGAGGAAGAACACAAATTCTGCAGAGGAAGGGAGAAATTTCTTGTCAGAAGCTGAAAAAAAGCTGTAGTAAGGTTTTGAAATGGTGCTTTGTGAAATGCTCAGACTGTATGGTTTACTGGACAGTTTTGCTCAAGTCCTTGTCTGTCTGTACTGGACTGACACTACATGCTAGGGTAGCACAGAGCAACAGAGAGCTATGAGCAGAAACCAAAGTTGGGCAGAGCACTGAGGCAAACAGATCATAAATCACCTCCCACCATACTTATTTCCTTTTTTCCTGTACTCTGGTAGCTTCCTGCACTGTGTCATGAACCAGCTTCCCTTCTCTGCCTGTTCCACTGCTCTCTTTCCACTCCTTCATCATTACACTAAAGTTACCTTCTGGCAGTCTCCCAAATGACACTAACAAGACAATAAGATCAAACTAACATCAGAAGAATCTGTGCCAATTATTCCACACTTACAAACCATGGCCCCAGAGTTAGAAAGCCCTATGGCAGGGACCAGAATTGATACCTTTCCCAGCTATAATCTCATGTGCCAAGGCAAAGAGCTCTCAGTACTTTGCCCTGAATTCCCTCATCCCTCCCACAACATACCTGAGTATAGGGCTTGTCTGTCTCACGGCGTTTGAAGTGGTGGCTGAGCAGCAGTGCCCGCAGCTGTCGATTCTGATGCTTTATGTAATACTCCACAGCAGCCTGGCATGGACGGCACAGTTTGTAGGTCTGCTCCAGATGGTGCTTATACACCTCAATCTCCTCATCATATTTGCCCTGGTGAGAAGAGAAAAAAGTAGGTGGGAACTGCAGGTCCCTCACCAGTTATCATGCTTACTACTGACATGTTAACAAGGCATGCTTCCAGTCTCCAGAAAAAGTCCTGAAACAAGACCTGAAAAAGTTGCTGCGGCTCTTACGAGGATGCTCAATTTGGGGCCAATTTTTCTGTGGCCAAAGACAATATCACTGTCTTTGTCCAGATCTTGTGAACACAGAAAATGAGACAAAACTAGACTTGCCCTTCCCCTCTGCAGATGAGAGGCCACAAAATACCTGTGGCCCTGCCACATATAAATGCATGGACAAACACTCTCCTGTGATGCCAGCCCCTACGCAACACTTACCTCCTCTCTTGGTGAGAATGAAGCAAGCTGTTTGATCTTTGTAGTTTGATGGTTGTTGCATTTCTTGCAAAGCAAAATTTGGCTGCTCACCCACTGTTGTGGTTTGGTGGGATCACAGAACGTTGTAGCACCTGACACAACATGGTTAAGGTGTTCCATGTACTGGGCAGGGATGGGCTTGTTGTAGTCTCCGTTCTGAAAAGCACCAAAAAGGGAGGAGGAGGGAAAACAAAAGTGAGATTAAAAAAAAATAATAATAAAAAAATCAAAGCTAGGTATCATCTAGTTGATAACAAGATTCCCCTGGCTCTGCAGTCCATACCATTGTAACAAAAGGAAGAAGTGAAAAAGCAGCTGTTGTTGGGTTTTTGTTTAAGACAAGCTTTGTTATTCAACCCTCTACACAGCACAATTCACTTATTCCAAAATACAAAATCAAAGAAGAATCATTTCTTATGTTAAAAAGATTCTTAAGGGATATTGGTGAAAATGACAATTTTTCTTCCCCTGCTTCAAAGGGCAACGAAGGCCCTGACATTATCATTCCATGTCAGCACATCCCTATACACACAGATGATCTCGAGATCATCTTTGAGAAAGAGATCAGTTGCTGAGTACACAGGTGCTCAGCACAGAGCCACCAGCTGTCAAACTACTGGATATTCATCCAGAGAGCATGCACCTTCCCAGCCACCCTTCAGAAGCTCTTCACAGTACCTCTTGGAAGCCGTTGTACTGCTCGCAGTTGGGGCAATCCCAGCAGTTGCGATTCCCATATGGCACCACCGTGTCCTGGTTACAGAACCAGCAGTTCACCGTCACGTGTGTGGGCTTCTTCCTGTTAGGAACAGAAACGTGTCAGGCATCAACATCAAATCTAGCTGATGTAAAGGAAAGCAATGGCTTTCAAACAGGGAAACACAAGAGAACCTGGAATAACAATCAATCTTCCCATTCGGTATGTTTAACGGTCTGACTCACAGTAGCTATTTTAGCAATGAAAAGAAGAACAATTAGCATCAGGCAGGAATTTATGTCTACTCTAATATCTCTTTGTGATAGTACCATGGACATGCCAGAAATTTAGTAACAACCTTGTGAATAACCCACTTCACTAGTTTTTTCAGAGGTATACTTGGGAGTAGAAGTCATATCCACAATCACCAGTGTTAATAGATATAAGGGTGCAGTAGAGAAGCTGCTTAATATACAGGACCCTGGGAAACAGAGTATGATCCATAAAAACTCATATGATGGTACTCAGAAACCTAGGAAATGAAATGTTATGGAGTTTTTCAAGGACAAGTGCATGTCAAAGTAGCCCATGGTTCAGACATCGTAAGTAGCTGTTTCTTCTGGCAGCTCTAGCTAAATAAGAAGGAAATGAGAAATCATTAGGTCTTCTCCAAGTTTTACACACAGGAACTGAAGAGATGAAGACTGATCACCTGGGTCCATAAGCCCCCTCCCCCCACTTTTTTTTAAATAGTCACTGCAAGAGAAACAGCTGTGACATGGCCCCATTAGAGCAGGCTGTGACAGATGTATGAACAAAAAACTTCAGTAATTTAGCCCTTGTGCCTGCCTGCTAAAGAAGCTCTGCATTTGTCTCCAAACCCACAGCAATACCCAAGAGGAAGGTTCACAGCACTACAGCCCAGCTGCCCGGGTTTAATCAGAACCAGTCTCAGTCACACCCCCAAGAGAGGGAGGCTGCGCAGGCAGGGTCCGGCCCTGGAGGCCCTGCAGACAGACAGGTCCAGCTGCTACCTGCCGTTTGCTGCCCAACTCCGCCAAGTGCCAGACAGCTTCTCCAGGGAGGTGTCTGGCCAGAGCATGCACATAAATACACTGCCGTGACAGGGAATGGCTGCTAAGAGTTGGCCCAGCCAGAACAAAAGCAGGACCCCACACACTGACCTGTGCCCAGGGAGGCAGAGCTGCTTGGCAAATGTCAAACATCCAGAGCAGCAGTGAAAGCAACTGAGCAAAGCGGCTCACTGAGGGACTGGAAAGCAAGCAACAGTAGCTGAAACGCTCACAAGCTGGGAGCAGCTTCCCTTCTCTTTGCCCTGTGAAATGTTCTCTGTTGCTGCAAGGTTCTGTACAGAAACACCTGAATGCTGCAGAAATGTTAACCAGCACCCTGCCACCAAACAGGCAGGTGCTTCTCCCCTTAGTAACGCAGACTTCTCTCTCAGCCATCATCTTTGCAGCTGAATGCCTATAATTAATTTAGGTTCTTCCCCACTCCCATTTCCTTAGACCTTGAAAATTGGTTTGTAAAAATACAAAATCCTTGAGTGATGCTTGGGCCTCCTGTGTAAGTACGAACGGCATGAATAACCTGGAAATGAAGCACCAAAAAGAAGCACACCAAAGGCAGAGTGCACAGAGGATTCCCTGCCAGATGATGAAAGGAAATGGCTGGAGCTACTAGGGTGACAGATTCTCATCTCAAAATAGATGTATACACCCACACCCCTCCTAAGATGAATGTTCTCTGCTCGAGTCTCTGCTTCATTGCCAAGGGGGCTCAAAACAGTAAGTGATCTGAGATAAAAAGACAACCATTGAAGCTAACAGGCAAAAGAAAAAAGCTTGAACAAGATAGGAGATAAAGTGGCTAGCCCAAGTTACCCTTGAGCTATCACTGTCTAAGAGCCAAACACACCACTTGCTGAAAAAGCCATGCAAAGGGTGGACTTCAACACCTATTGGCACTGGTTTCACTATCCTAAGCATAAAAGCAATCTAAATTTAATGCATAGGCTTTAACATGCTAGCCTAATACAAATCCTACTGTGCCTTGAGCAGACTTTGACAGCAAGCACAGCCTAAATTCCATCCTCAGATGTAGGTCACTGCACAGCTCCTTGAACTAATACAGGCACTGTAGCAAAGCGCTACAGTCCCACCTCTATGCCACTGTTAAGCCATCCTCTGACAGCAATGAAAACAAGAGATGCTGTACTTCAGCCCCTATCTGCCTCCTCCTTCCATGACATGATGGAGCACGGAATTCATGGATAACATAGAGATGGACAGCACAGCCCAAAGAAGCAGTACAGCACTACTTGAGTTGTTAATATACTCAGGACCCTTTTGTCTTTACCAAATAGGATTCCTGTTCTCACTCTTGGGGTTAGGGATATGCTACCAAGGGTTAAATAGCTGCCCTTCACTCACAATGTATGCAAAAGAAATCACTAACTCCTAGATCATTTAGGATAAAAAGGAATAATCCTCGTTTTTGTGAACCTATAAATCTGTTGCCATAAAATATGTGGAAAAAAAAATCTGGATACAGATAGACGAAAAGGTTATCTGAGGCAAGAACATGTAGGTGGGGTGCTAATTTTCTATTAACTGGGCAGGACTTTAAATACCAAAAAAAAAAAAAAAAAAGACAAATACAGACTCAAAGACTTTGAACTACCCATATCTTGTCTAAATTCAGACACTAATTGAACATAATAAGCTGGAGCATGCATTGTGTCTCAAGTCAGACATTGTTATGAGCAGACAACGCAAAACCCATATAAGCATCTACCATGTACTCAATCCCTTACAAAAGGGCAGGCAAGCCGCCTGTAAGGAGTTTATAATCTAACGCTGCATTAACTTGAATTAGCTTCAGTGGACAAAGAGCCACCCTGCAAAATAAAACCTGAGCAACCAGCAGTGATTGAATTACTGCAAACAGAGATTCCATTCCCAGCTGACTTGCTGTACACTCTAAATGTGGCACACACACCCAAACAAGGTGGAAAAATTGCTAATTTGCACTGTTTTGCATGCACAAAACCTTTGTTTAAGACAACACAGGAGGACCATACACAGAGTAAACTCAGTTACGAGGTCAACAACTAAGATATCTGATCCTGCTCAGACAACGTGACAAAATGTAGCTTTGTGAGAGGCTGTCAGACTCCTTTCTTTGTGCTAACTGTATTCCTGACCTGTACACGGTACTTGTAAAATCACACCATAGGCATACCCACTGAAAAACAGCTTAGCAAATAGTTTGCCCCTCTCCTGTAACATAAGGAGAAAGCTGCCTTCAGGACTCCCAACGCCCTCCACCATTTCCCACGTACACATACACTGAAGGTCACGCGTAATTCCTTACTTTTAATGGATTGCCAGAACAAGTCTCTCTATCGCAATAGAATAGGGTTTAGGGATAAGTAATTGTGTGCCTGAGTTACCTGATGCTGCGTTCAGCTCACAGCCAGGGAAGCTCAATTCCAAGCTGTGCTGTCAAAAGGGGTCTGCCAGAGCAGACCCAAAGCTAAACCCCACTTTGTAAGAAAAAAAGCATCCCAGCTGTCTAGATTCCAGCAGGCATCCAGCAGGTTCCTATGAGCGGCCTCTGCCATCACTGACCATAGTTGCGAAACAAAGACCCTCACAGGGTACTACTCCCTATCGGACCTGTCAACAAGTCAGTATCCAACAACCAGGAGGGCACAAACAATGAAGGAAAAAAGGCTACAGTTGCAGGTCTGAACTTAGCAATTTCAACATGAAACAAGCCAGCAGCAATTCTGTGACCTCAGAGGACAAAGATATCAGAGAGAGAATTCTGGCTTCCAGTCGCAAAGCTGTATGTGGGTATACATCAAAACTTTTTTCATCTTGTTTAAAATATATATATATATATAAAAATAAAAAAAAAGCACAGTCGTGGATGCTTGCACAGTTACAGCAGTGTAAGTCTGCATGTTGACAGTTATTCCAGCACTACTTCCCACTAGACTATTCAGATATCTATTTCCCTTTCTATAGAGGCTGTGGAAAAGGCACCTACCTAGGCAGGTAAGTGCAATTGCTCTGAAGACAGAGCAGAGCTGCATCACAACACTAACAGCAAAGGCAGCATCACGTCTGTGTGTGGATCAGCCCCTTATAAAGCTGCTCTCTTTGCTGACTTTGGAAGACTCGTTTAACTAAGGCAAAGTAGCAAATGAGATAACATCGGAATAGTACTGAAAAACACTAACATATAGCCACAACGAATGATCATGGTTACGTACTGAAACTATTTACAGCTCAACAGCTTTCAAGGACTTGGAAAGAAATGCTTTCCATTCCAGAGACCATTTGCTGAACTTAAGCAAAACAAATTCCACCTCTTGCTTCAAAATACATGTTAGTGTCAACAGGGTCAAAGAAATGCTGTCTGCTTCACTTAGGATTGCTTTAGGCCACCTCTCTTTCTTTACTGCCCTAAATATGCCATAGAAATGCCAATGCTTGTATAAAGGCTAATATAACACTGCCCATTTATATCGTGGTATAAACTGCAAATGCTATGAACCTGGAGCATTTTGTTCTGGGTGTAGAAGCGTGCTTCTATTTCATAGCATGAATTTGAAAGGTACCTGAACACAATGAGCCCTTGAGGCCTCCCTTCACTCCAGGAGGAGCACTCAGTTGATGAGAAGGCTGCTCAAGTCTGTTCTGTTAGGTAGTGTAAAGCATCTCCCATTTCATATATTTGGACATTCAGGCTATGCTAGGTTACAGTCTGTGGAATTAAGCTTTGCACTGTTTATGAAATCTGTATTCTGAATTCTCCCCAGATACTTTTCAAACCTTGTTTTTAATTAATACATTTCAATTTGTTCTAAGGTCTGAAACATTCCGTACACTTAAGAACCAAATAACCGAAGAATTTTGGTCACTAAATAATAATTTTGACTCCCCAAGTTTTAGCACTGCATCAGTATTTCCCTGCCTACAACGTCCCTGCACTGCTCCCCCTGTAATCACATTTTCCTGAGAGCAGAAAGCGTTTCACCTCCAAAGCAGCTCGAGAAGCACTTTCTTCCCTTGCCTCAAGCACCAGAAGCACGTTAACAAACCAACCAGCCAAACCCCAGGACTTCAGCGATCCTCTCGACATCGCCAGCAGAAACGCCAGCCACTGGACTACATCCTGGAAGAAGGGAAGACGTTTGGGAATTTTTAAAGCACAGCTCCCACAGCAGGCAAGTCCTCGACGTTCAGCGCCAGAGCACAAAGACACGGAGCAATTCCTGGGAACACAGAAAAACACACCCAGCCCTTCACCTAGCGGCAGCAGCTCCGGCCACGCTGTAGGCACATCCGAGGAGCCTTTTCCCTAAAAATTCCGGGAAACCTTCTCCGTCCAACGCGCTCCCGCCACCGCCCCGGCCCAGCGAGGCGCAGACAGCAGCGAGGCCCTGGCGCCCGCCGCCCCGCGCGGAGCCTTCCC
>VXAV01006894.1:231388-244580 GCA_013399715.1 Alectura lathami | reverse complement strand
AACTATCAAAGTTTAAACAGCCACGAGTAACAACACCTAAGTTTTCCAGAGGCTCCCTTAGCCATTTAGCCATCCAGTATAATCCAGTCTCCCTCTGTTACTTACTTCCGTTCCAGTTGCATTCGCGTTTTCACCATCCATATAGGATTCATCAGGGAATTTGTGATAAAGGCTGAAAAAGAAAAACAGAAGTAGAGCTGAATCCGGGCCAGCATATTGCCATTGTTCATGCAGATATGAACTATATGTACTGGGCAGTGACTGTTCCAGTTACCAGCTCCAGAGCTCTCAAACAACATACAGGCGTGTAGCTTACAGCCTCCCTCTGTCAAGAGAACTATCTTATATTAAGCTTCAGAAGGCATCAACCAATGGCCCTGGAATTTCTTATGGGCTCCTTCCTTTTCGCACCTATTCTAGTATGTACTTCATGTTCCTAAACACTGCTGCAGGTAATATAGCTTACTGACTGGGTTTTAGAGAAATAGGGAAAACATGCAGCCTTGTGCTTTCCCCATGGCTCTAGGTGGTGCCATTGAGCCATCTCATTAACAAAACCCACACACAGTTATGGGGTTAGTTTGAGAACCTCAAAAAATCTTCAGTTAAAAAAACACTCAAGCATGTGTCTAGATCAGTTTCATCCACTTGAGCAATTTCTTAAAATCTCCCTCCGCGCTGAAGGCAGACAAAGCATAGTTCACATACAGAAGAAATAAATAACACTGCTATAAATCATTCACAGAGGTACTATTAAACGTATAGAAAGCACTGTGCCAACAGAGTATCACTGTATTATCTGTTGGTATGCTGGCACAAATTTCTTCGAAGGCGAAAGCAAAAGGATTTTCAGCTCCACCAATATGCCATGAGTTAAAGCACCTAATACTGCAGGCAGTGCTCACATCCAGCAAGGCTCACAAATCAAGGCTTGCACAGGTTACAAAGCAGGGAGCTGCCAGCTGACTGAAGCATACAAATCACACATATAGATCCATCTGCCTATTTATTAGGCTCTTCTGCAAAGGCTTGCATGTCTTCTCTTTGCCTCCTCACATACATGAGGATGACTTTTCAAAAAGTTACTCAAGGCTTCCTACAACTATATTACATAACAAACATGCAACACCATTGTTACAAACTCTTTAGATTGAAGAAATATGTGGTTGTTAAAACCAGGTGCTACTGGAGAGCATATTTACCTTTTTAGTAGTGTTATGAAACACCAATTTAAACTCTTCAGTGAGTGTGCTCCTTAATAATTTCCAAAGCAAGCCTGCCAAGTACTCTCGTGTTTGTTTTTGAGAGAACGGAATGTTTCCAGCCTCACCGATTTTTAAATAGCCTCTGAACTTTGGCTCGTTAGGAGTGCCCTTTACATACTGTTGTTGCACNGTATGAGTTATCCACAGCCCTGGTCTATTAGCCTACAGAGACAGGCTGAAAGTCTAGTCCCTGGCTTATGATTCTTTCCATTCATCTTCTAGCTACTGAGAGGGACAGAACAAATCTTGCAGCAATAACAGCCTGGAATATATACTTTAAAGAAATAAGGTGCATCTCAGAGCCATGCGGATCTCCATGCAAGCATACCAGCTACTGTGGCTGGACACTGCGGTATTGCTGCAGACCATATGGAAGTTGAATTACAAACACATACCTGCAGAACCTGCAGAACAGATGTGTACAATGTTGCTGTTGGGTACAAAAATGCCATTAAATCGCTCTTTGGCTTTGGAGTAGCATGCAAAATAGACAGCTCTGTGGAGAAAAAAAAACAGAAGAGCAATGTAATACATATGACATCAAGTTAGACACAATATTACCTCCCCCAGAAAAAAACATGGCTTTCTCTGCAAAGGGCTCTCCATATGACTGCTTCCATCTGCAAGGAAGCAAGATTTTTTTCTCTCCTTACACCACAATACCATTGACTTGACATCTAGAGAGTTGAAATATTTTACTTCCATACTAAATCTGAGATGGGAATAAAGCAAAATAGATTGGATATTAATGCAAGCTCTTGGGAGTGTAACATCCTCACTCTGACTGTTTTCCCTGAATTTGGTCAGAGCTATAGTTACCTTAGCAGCACTTCTTATTTTAAACACTTAACCCTGTACTGAAATGAAAAACAGTTTTACACACTTTTAGTACTAGGCTAAAACATCACCCCATCCCCTCACTCCCCCCCCTTTTTTTTTTTTTTTTTTTTGAGAATAGCATCACAAAAAGTTCCACTGATAACAGAAAACACAGAAAAACAGAAAGATCAAAAGCAGCAGCTACAATGCATACACAAAAGTTTACAGAAGCCAGTAAAGTATGACAAATCTGTCAGACTGAGGTTTCATTCTTAGAAAGACTGGTACTGACTTTCATACCATTTCATGACTTTTTAGAAGAGGTTATGAATATTGATTAGAAACAGGTACTAAATACTTTAGCTATTGATACATGTAGCTGAAAGTGTTACACAAATGTAAAGCAAAACTTTAGAATTATTTGTTGACAGACTGTGCAGTCTGACACTTCACAAATCTCAGTTTATGGATGGCATAATTTTGTGACCTATTCTTCTATATTGCAAATGGACTGCAATATCTGTGTTGGTGCTCCACATGTGTCTTTTAGCCAAAGCTTAACTATTTACCTTGATGGTGCAACTCCAACCAAGTTTGGACCCAGACCTCGGAAGAGCGACCTTGGTCCTTCTTTTTCTAGAATTGACCTTACAATAAAAGTAAACACAGGAAGGAAAAAAAAAAATAGTATTTAGGTTAAAAGTTACAATTCTTGTTCTGACAGACAGTCAAAAGAACTGTGCTAAAGAAATATGTATTAATTCTGAACTTGTTAATTTTCAAGCTCACTGTTGCTAGAATCATGACTATCTAAAGCAGAAAGACAACCAAAAGATGCTTTCCTGCAGTTCTGACATTACTACAGTCCAAGTTTCCAAAGGCATTTTCACCCATCTCCCCCCACATCTCAGAAGGCATGTTCAGCTAGGACTTCTCTGAAGATGATAAACTGGTTGGCCAGCTTCTCCAGAAGCTGTCAAGTTCTGTATAATACCTTGCTCAGGTGCCTCATTGAAAAAGATAATCTTACATAATTATTTGCCCTACTAACAGGAAACATATTCACAAGGACTAAACTAACACTTAGACGCTAGTAAACAGACAGGTATTCATCAGTGACAGCCAGGCACAGTCCAATAAGCACTAGTACTTCAGTGCACAATCTGCTTGACCGCAGCCCTCAGCTAACATACAGGCTCATCACGTGAAAATCATGCAATAAAATCCAGATAACACCAGGCTCCAGGGAAAGTTCACGTGCACCTGTTTGAAGTGCCCATCTTTCAGAGTTTGCTTTCTAGGCCATTAGCACTGTTGGGAATGTTCCCCAGAGACTCCAAAAACAAGCTCATTAGACAGAAGTAGATACAGGAGCTTCTGAAATCTTTTTCTGCACTGGAGTAGAACTTTCTGTGTAAACCCCAGAGCTGAGTGTCTCCAAGGAGACAGATCCACCAACTACTTGTTCTTTGTCATTTAACAGTCACGACTGCAGCTTCCAGCTGGGGTGACTCATCAGAATCTTAAACGGATTAGACAAAAACAGCCTGTCCTTCTGGAGTGCCTTCTATTCAGCAGGAGGCTTAACTTGCCCTCTTGAGTACCTACTTTCTTTCTATTTACAGCAGTTAAGGGACTTTCATACTCAACATCTTTAAGTCCTACAGAACAATCTTACATATATATGTAGGGCTCTAAAGGGCTGCTTCTTTAGTCATACTGTTTTCCCAAAACAGAAGGTCCAAGTCATATCCAGTTGGGTCATGCATGCATGACCAGCATTGAGAAAGGGGTGTAAGAGTTCAAGAGACCTAAACTTACTCCTCTTCCTTCATGTATTTGTATTTTATCAGAAAGATCACAATCGATAGCATTATCTGTATTTCAGACCCTGCCACAAAGGCAATGACGGACAGCATGATTATTTTGCTCTAACTTCTTAACACTCTGGAGTAAATAGATCAAAAACGGTGATAGATGCAGCTGAGCAATTCCCAAAGTGAAATCAAGATAATAGTCACAACAGAAGTTCCTGAAGTGAAATGAAACCAAGATCGGTCACCAAATTTAATGAGCTTAATAAATACATTAGAAGGTTGACCTAATTTTAATCCTTTTCTCCTCTCCCTAAAGGGAAGATCTCAGAAAAGGAGATAAATTAGGAGCCTCATGCTTTTAAGTTATCACTTCCTTTAGTTACAGCTGCCTAAAGTCCAATGCTGCAAGGTGAAAAATTAGAAAGGGAAAGGAGAGGAAAAGTGAAGGCAATTGGCAGCGCATTACATTTTCAGTCACGAATTGCTCTAAATTCACCTCTGAATACACAAAGTGCTTGGCATGAGAAAGAAGCACTGTTTATAACACAGAAACCCGAGTCCCAGAATGACTCTAGCCATCTAGTTCTGCAGAGGATCTGAGTTAGCACTGTACTGTTATATAACTGTGCAGCTTCTCCCCAGGCAACCTGCCAAGTGTGTTTGCCTTACATAAATCATTCAACTTGTTCTGCTATTCTTTTCTTTGGCTACTATTCTGCTACTATTTTCTTTGGCATTTCTGTTACCTGATCTAAGCAGGACCTTTCTGTATTACCCTGTGGTGTGCCCAGTGATCCAAATAAACTCAATGCATTTGCATGAGGTCTGAACCATAACTTTATGGTGCTTTGAAATGAAATTACAATAGTAGAGATCTGGCCTTCAGAGTTGCTGGTAAAATTATTCAGCAGTTCTGAGCTAGATGATTTCACATTTCATCTTCTTTATGAATGCACATCTGGAAAGGGAACAGCTAGAGCACAAGCTGCTGCAATCTGAACCACAGAAAAGAGATCTCAGTAATACAGGTGTCGGCACAATTGATGCACAATTATAATTAGCTGAAGCAATACTGATAGCAAACAGAAGAGAGCTCATTATGTCTGATACAGCTGAGGAAAGACAAGAGCTTCCAAGACACCAATTATATTTTGGCACGACTTCTTTTGCAAAAAAAAAAAAAATGTCATTCTCATATTCCCGTTTCCATTACAGATCACCTACACAACAGTGCAGAGAAGCACAGCTAAAAATATATGGAATCACAGAATTCTGGAGGTCATCTGGTTTAAACTAGTGGTAAAGCAGGGCCAGCTTCAAAGATGGATCAGGGACTGACAGGCATCACGAAGTGCAGAGAATCAGAAACCTCATTACAACATTGGCCCATTAAGGAGGAGGAAAGGCTACAGGCTCTCACTTTTAAATGAAGCTCCAAAGAGAGGGATCAAGACAGGAACTTGCTTAATTAAAACTCCCTCTATCACTAAAGTAAACAGCATGGGCAGCAATAGTAACAAGTATCATTCACCAGTCATGCAGAGAAACTGGGAATGGCTCCAGGAGAGACAGAAAGACAAAGAGTACATGGTTCATTCAGTCCTTCAATCATTGTGCCAAGAATTGGCCCCAGCTAGAAAGGATTACCTGTTCCATTGCTCAAAGACTTCCTGTTGTTTATATATAAAAAATAATAATAAAAATAAAAGCTTTTTCCTCTAGAATAATTTCTATGATAGTTCCTGCAAGCTAAAGCATATAGAATGTTTGGAGTATGTACTGTGTATTGATCCCTAGGATGTAACAACTAACAAAGAATCTGATAAGTCTACTTAACACTTCCAGACACTTAGCCAAATCAATGTGCTTCAGAAAGCTTCTGAGTGCTAGAAATAAACTTCCGTGGAAGTTCAAAGGAACACTCAGGAACCTCATGTATTTTTAAAAGAATAATTTAACTTTTTAAAAGAATGCATAAGCCCAAACTGACATACAGCCTTCCAATGCAAGTCTGGAGCAAAATTTGCATTGAAGAATTGGAATGCAGATCACTGGTGTCAGTTAGCATTGAAGGACCAGAGGAACAGTACTCACTTGAGAACGCTGAAGAGCCCAGGTGATACTGATGTTGGTCTGACCATTCCTTCGCCACTGATGGTCCCCAGCTGGACTTGTGGGTAATAGACAGCCCGGAATGCTAGCTTTGAAGATTGGAGCCTAGTCTTTATTACTTCTAAGGGACAAGTAAAGATGGCACCAACCGTTCCTCCACATCTGTAAAACACGATTTAAACAGAAGACAGTCAGTAAAACATAGCTGCATAGAAATATCAAGTCACAAGAGCATGGAGTATAAAGAAAAAACTGAAGCATCATCTCCAATTGCTCCACACTGTGGAAAAATTATTAGGAAGCAGAGCAGTTCTTGCAAGGGCAAGGGAGACTGTTCCCAAGCCCCAGAGGAGGGGAGGGAAGGTTGAGAAACACTTGTGATGACTTATGATGATCCCATGTAGTGACAAGGCTGGAGGGGAGAAACAGAAAAACAATACCCTACTCCAAAAAAAAAAATCCATGACTGATCATCTGCGGGTCCCATGTTCTGCCAGGACTTGGAATTCTGCCTGTAAAAACTTCAGCGGCACCCATGTCTCAGAGGTTGTTATCCTAATACAGACATGTCTTTGGACAGATTTTTCCTATGGGAAGCAGGAAGCTAGCAGACAAGTGACTGGGGGTTAATAAACTCTAGGCTGAGAACACAGCAATATAATCCTTCACCATTTCAGAAATTATGATTACAACAGATGTCTAGAGAAGCGGCAAAGATCAAAACTCCTGTAAGCTAGATCCTCTTAAAAACAATGGACATTAACTTTTCTGGTGTGGGCAAGCTGAAAGGACACAAGAGCGGATGGGAACACACAACAACAGGGCAGGCTGCTGTTCTTTAGGCTACTAAAGATGATGAGAAATCCCATCGTCTGACAGCAGAAGCACAGAAATATTATACATCTACACACACATGTACATGCATATTATTACATATATATAATACATAAATAAAATAAAAAAACAACCTCTTACTTAGAGGGTATCTAACAAAAAGCCTCATTTGAAAACAAACTCAGTCGGTGGTACAAAGAATTGAAATCATGCTTTTAATAAGGGCATTTAACTCAGTTTGCCCATTTTTTCCTAACAGTAGTGTCATGTGTTATACTTTAACTGTTGATATCCAGCTCTTATCACTGTCTCACTCCATTTGTTTTTCCTGTTTTAGGGCTTTTTCGACATCTTTCTTTAACCCATGAATTCTCTCTATAACCAGAAAACACAGAACTGAAAACCAAGCTTCCAGCCATGAGCAATCTGTTGCTACAAACTCTCCTAATTCATACTCCTGACATACAGCCCTACTGTAAAAAATAGATTTCAAGACACATTAGAAAATAAACAAATCTCAATTAGAACTGAGAATTTTCAGGCAGAGTTCTTAAGGAAGATTTAACTCAAGAGTTCAGGTTTGTTTGTTTTTTTTTTCCCCAAGGGCGTTTCCTACCACTGAACAGATTGACAAATAAATATTTTCTTTGTTTATACAAGTGTCAAAGTATGTTATTCCTTCAAAAACCTGTGTTTAGACTTCCCTTAGAAAACACCATGAGTCAACAATGTAGCTTTCTTTGATGATAACGTCCAATTGCGATAAGTCATTTTCCATTAGAGGGAGAGGAAGAAAAAAAAAATCCTACCCTTTGACTTGCACATCAAAAAGCATTATTTGCTGGAGCCACACGAACTTTGTGCATATGTATTTGGGAACAGAGATCTACAAAACGACGTTAATAAAGGTAGTAGCATGTATTTTCTATCCATGAGCTTATCTCACTATGAGAATCATCTATTCACTATTTCACTATGAGAATCATCTTTAAACACAAGGAAAATGACAGTTAAAGACTGGCAAAAAAACAAAATGCAGCTGTAGATACTAAGTTATAAATGCTTTATCTGGTGCTGCTTATTTTGCTTGCTCAGTCTGTCTTGTATCAAACAACAATTCTTTGCCAAAACCCTGAAGCCCCTAGATTCTAAACACTGCAAATTTCAGGTAGAAACATCCAACAGAATAACTGATTTCACCAAGCCTGACAATTTGATTGAACAGCGACCCTTCAATGAGTTCCTCCTTTAAATTCTTGCTTCTTCCTCTTCCTTGATTAAGGGAGAAAAAAATTAACCAAAACTAGAAAGTCTATACATTCAGAGTGACAGATCCTGTAAGAAAGTGCTTTGCCTTCACCCCTTTTAAACCACTTCAGCTTTGGTTGCTGAATAAATCACGAAGTTTATGGACCTAGGTACACAGCAGCTCAAGCTGTGTCACTTGGATCAAGAATGACAGTGTTCACAGAGACCTCATGAGGTCTCTGATTATTTCGTGTACTGAACCAGGGCTTGGACACAAGCCTTTTGTTCTGTCAGTACTGCTCTGGAGGACGTCGTTTCAGTTCGTCCTTCCCTGTCTTGTTGGATGCACCTCATGTTGTTCACATGCCTCAGCCTAGACCTTGGGGAAACAGAATGGCCAGGAATGGCTTCTCCTGCAAAACCTTTCCTGTTCCCAGAGCTCAGACCTGTAATTCCAAGCGGGAAGTTTTCTGAGGATACCTCCACACCGCCACTCTCCCTACTACGTATATTTGGTACAGACACAAAACATTTATAATTAACACCCGAATAATCAACACACTCATTAAAAGGAGCAACTCTAGGGAGTCCTATGAAAAGAATTTGATTTCCTTAATTCCCAATTCATCTACAAACACGACACTGTGTTTTCTGTCCTCATCTACTTCACATTTATGAACACAAAAAACAATACTTTCACAGTAACGCTTTATAAATTCAGAGCACTGCAATTCCATTTGCCGTTCCTGACCTGCAGCTGCTCATGCTGGAGTGACATCTTGCCATACAATTCTTTAGCCTCTCTGGCATGTTCCCTCCCGCATCAGCTGTCTTCTTGCCTTCCTGGCCCACTCATTGCATTTCATCCTCTATTTTGAGAATGCAGTTAACTTATGCAGCCTTTAATATTTAAGTGCTTCTGGGAATGCATATCTAATCCTCTGATATTCAGCACAATGAATTAGTGTCTGCATCAACAGTTTTAACAGCTCAGAGTTAATGATGTCAGTGTGACATTTAAGAAAAAAGCATTATCTAACAGAGCAATGTTCAGAATGTCAATAAGGTGCGTGAATTATGTCCCAAATATAAGTACGCAGCATACAGTTCATGGAAGGACTTTGATGTATTGGACATCTTGTTCAGATGAGCTGATTTTCCCTCACATGGGAATTTTTTTTTTTGCATCATGTCCTGGTGTTGCTTTATTCCCTGGAAAGATGGCTGAATAACATGCTGTGCATAAAAGAAACACTTTGTATTCCTTGAGCGTTCCAAATGCCTTCATCTGGGAAGGAAGGAAAAACAACCACCAGCCTTCCTCAGCTACAAAAACAGCCCTAAACCCTGAAGGACTCAACTATGAATATGCAGTCAGACAATTTGACCTGGGAAGATAAAGCTGCAATCAAGGCAATACCTCCAAGCCTTAGGGTGATGTTTTTAATGATACACCAGTGCAGAACCGCAGTGCCACACATTCACTGCACTACCCTTTTGCAAAAAGCCCAACAATCTCTAAATACGTCTTTGGTCAAAAGACAGAAACCTGCTCAGAAACAAAACAGCACGGGACACTATCTCTGACAAGTCACTTGGCAAATGTGTAACTAGAGGTTCCCAGCTCTGCTCTGCATGCATCACAGGTACACAAAGCCCTTCGGAGTGAGGCACCCAGCAATTCATCAGCCTCGGCCTCCCGCACACTGCCAGAAAAACAGTGTTTGTACTTCAGGCTACAAATCCTTCCCCTGGTAACATGATTAGCCAGGCACATACTGCCATTGGAGCTGTAAAATACAACTCTCTGCTTTGTCATGCCCAAACAAAGGAATTGAAAAAGGCATGTTTCATGTCCTCAGGCCAAGAGCTAAGTGTTTATGGAGACATATAATGTGCTGTACATTAAGAGCTGCACAAAAATTATTTACTTCCATAAAAAGAAAACATTCTGTTTAAAAGCCATGCCAAGAATGTTAATCTCAAAATCCAATTACAACTTTTCTCTTGCTGCCAGCTTTCTATTTTTACCAAGTCCACCCCCAACACATCAATGACTTGCACATGAAATAAACTCTCAGCACCCACTAGCACAACTGATATAGATAAAGCCAAGTAACTTAGAGTAGGGCTTATTTCATCTTTTTTCCCTTCCAACCCAAGCCATTCTATGATTATCTGTCTGAGATTTAATCACTGAGCAATATTCTTAATATGGATAACCGGATGTAATGCTGAAAGTTAAAGGAAATTCTGAAAATAAATAAATAAATAAATAAAACCAAATAAAAAGAAGCATCCAAACCTTCAGTGATCCTGACCTTACCACCGACTTTACCACGATCACAAGGAAAGGTGATTAACTGCTTGGTTTTAGGAATCGTAACTCAGTCTGACACTCGCTGCTGTGTGAGGATTTGAAAGTTCCTCTTCCTCCCCAAAGGGCAGCCACTGGTCTCAACCAGTAACTGCTAATTCTTGACAGCCAGAAGTCAAATGAAACACTTGCAAGAGCAGCATTAGCACAAACAGTCTGGCAACTATACCTAATGGGCCACGTTAAGAACCGGTTGAGAAGCATTACTCAGCTCATGCTTCCCGGGTGGCACTACACACCACAGCAAACCACAAAATACACCTTGGAGAAACATCTGGTGCTACGGACTGGGCCCCTCTGGTGGATGAAGGACTCCGTCCTGCTGAATTCAGGGGCACCACCAGCACACCGCACTGCACGGCGCTACCACTGCAGCTGATTCCACGAAGGCGGACCGAGGAAATCTTGAGATGAACGCTGTGTTCAGAAGTTTTCCCCGATACTGTATTTGTGATAGGGACTCTGTTTTTCTGAAGTGTGGCACATGGTCTAGCTTAAAATGCATAGCATTAAGAAGGAAGTCAGTTGCATCTTTGATATTACAGCATTGCATCATCAAGACTGTAAGCAAAATAAGGTGCTGCATTCTCAGAAGCCATAGGAAATTCATCTTCAGACCAATGCCGACTGCTCTTTACACCACAACTTTGAGACATTAAGCATTCACTATACTTCCAGCTAATAATACTGTCATCAAGTATGCATATTCTTGCAGCCTAAGGTCTGTTCTGGGCCACACACAGCATAATAGAAACACATACTTCAGGTGAAGACTGCTTCTGTCTGTTCTACGAATGGAAATACTGTCTCCCAAGCGGTTTGTCAGCATTAATAAGTCATTTCGCAATCCTTTCCAAAGCACACCTCCAGCTCTTTTCCAGGTGGCCTAAGAAAACTTTGTTTGCTATCTCAGGTTGCTTTTCAGAGGCATAGCAGCAAGGGAATTACGGACTTAAGCCTCAATATCAAGACAGAAAAAAGGTCGCAAACAGGATTTTATTCATAAAAGGTTTCCCCAGTTTGAATAAAACTGCTCAAGAATAGACAACACTCAGCACCTATACGAATCAAGGTAAGAAGTTTGTTCACAGTTTTTGTTCTGCAGGTACTTTGCCACTGCTGTGAAAGACACTGCAACCTCTAAACACTTCTCAGGAAACCCCTGCAGTGAACAGTATTATTGCAGCTGGAAAGAAAACATGGAGTCACCTCTGCTGAAGCCTGCGCCAAAATTTCTCCTGAATAAAAACAAGCAAAAACTCCACTGACTTCAGAAGGGAAGGAGGAACCCATGCTTGTAAACAGCTTGCATCTGTTGTGCAACACAAGCATCATTCTATTTGTTGCTTCTGAAATCTTCCCTGCCCTCAGAGTCATCTTTCCATCAACATCCAAGACCTTTCGGTTTGCTGTTATTACTGTAAGCCTCAAAAGGAACAAACAAACAAGAGGGAGCCAAGGACTCTGTGTATGCCCATAAGTAAGCTGGCCTGCCTTTTTGTGCACACATAAGGATGTTGTATTACATTTCCTTGAGATCCGACACACCAGCCTGTACTCCCCTTCACAGGAAGCTACTGCAATACTGCTAATAAATCTCTAATAAAATTATTTATTAGGATCCTCAGAGAAAGCACAGGGCATGCTAAATGACTAAGGAAGATGTGGAACATTCAGTGCTAAATTAAAACACTCAGGAGTTTAAAATTCCTATTTATTTATTGTGAGAGGAGTTACGTGAAGACACCTAAAGTTCTGGAGATGCATTGTTACTATCCAAACAGGTTGCATGTGTACATCCAGGCCCAATTTCTGGCACAGGCTCCAGGCACTAGAGTAATCCTAGCAGAGAATGGAAACAAACAGGGAGAGGGAGTACTTAAAACAATGCATGCTATTTAAGACAGCAGAAGAAGGGCTATGTCTCTGAAAAACTTAGCTTTGTTGGTTTTAATAACTGTATTAAACTGCTCCACGGACATTCTCTTCTCCGAGGAGACTGAAGTTTAGCAGCAGCAATGGTCTACTGTTAAATGGATTAACTCTAACAATAGATTTCATGTGGGTCTGCAAACTAGTGTCCACTGGCAAGCACCATGAATCTCCCACTGCTTAGATAGCTTAAACCATTAAAAAAAAATTCTGATATGGATAGAATTGCATAGGACAGCACTTACTAGCTGCATAACAGGCAGGTGGGTGGATTTTTGTTTGGTTTGTTTTTTTAATTTACATCATATAACGATCTTACTGGACTTCAACTAAAAATATTGTGGTAGGTTATTTTACAAAGGTTGGGTTGTGTTTTTCTGTTGTTGTTTCTGTTTTTCATTTTAGGCCTTTGACACAACAAAAATAAGACGCTTACAGCCCCTTGAAACAACCAAAAAGAAGCAGCCCAGCCCACCAGGTCAGTTATTCAGAAGTGCTAGGACCTTCTCTACCTCTGATACTCTTTCTCCTTCGAGTACCTGCTTTTTGGTACAATTACATGGATGAGAAAGCTCCAAGCACCTGCACTGCTCCACGCAGAGCCCACCTCAGCGCCGGGCACACACTCACCTTCCCTCACACAACGCAGCCGCCGTCCGTCCCGGCGCACCCGGCCCGCTGCCCCGCGGTGCTTCCCGGCGACATCGCTCAGCTCCCGCCCGGCAGCGGGGCGTGAGGGCAGCGCTGGCGCATTGAGCACAGCCGGACGCCGCAGCTAAGCGAGATTT
>VXAV01006894.1:169508-206229 GCA_013399715.1 Alectura lathami | reverse complement strand
AAATGTGTTAGCCAACATCCTTCCATGAGGAAACTGTATTTCCCACTCTTGGTCTGTCTCACGCTCTCCTCCCTTCTTTGAGGTGTCTGCACCACAGGGTATTAACACCTCTCTTTCCAAGTTCTCTTTCCAGTTCCCACTCTCTTTCTTTACTTCAGCGTGACAGGATGAGAGACACACTGACACTCACTATAGCAATGACATTGTCCGTCAGGATCCTCTCCCATCCTGACCCAATGGTTTGGAAAGTGCGTTCTCACATAACATAGGGAGGTGCCTATCCAGTGCTGCTCTTGTGACAATAATTAAAGTAGTGAAAGCACTATGCTCACTAAAGAGTGCACAGTCAGGTCATAGTCAGAGAAGAGAGATATGAATAAGGGATGGAAAGTGACAACGCTGAGCTGCTCAAGACAAACTCTGGGGAACAGATAAACCAGAAGCATCAGTGAATCCACTGAGGGAAGGACAGTGCTGCACATATGTCAAGAAGTCCCTTCGTCACAGTCTATGGGAACCTCAGCCAGGAAGCTAAAATTGAGATTAGGCCATTTTTAGGTAGCAGAGAAAAAGCTGGAAAGGTGACAGTGTCGGTTTCAAGGACATAGCTGGGATTACAGAGAAATCATCATTACACAATTGTCTTTTATGGAGACCTAGGGGCAGGTGAAAGGGAGGACAATGTGCTGTATTCCCCTGAAGTCTCTGTACTAGCTGTTCTCAGAAGTTACTGAGCAGAAGAATCACTTACAAGAGTTCTTAATATAACAAGTTATATGATCATGGGCCTTTTTTTTTTTTTTTTTTTTTGACTCCCCATTTGTACACTTCTAATGGTAAAGGTCTTTTCTTTGTGGAAACTCTTCCTACCAGAAGTTAAACTGACTCAAGGGAACATTTATTTTGGGAGACTGTCATTTAAAAAGAAAACAGAAAAATCAAACTCTGAGCACTTTTCACGTTTATTCATGACTTGAGTAAACTGCTTCCTGTGCAGACAGAGTAACGTAAAAACTAGGCAACACCCAAACCCAGAAGCACTGTGTCCCTGTGAAGAGAGCTCTGGCTGGAATTCAAGAGACTGTGGCTCTGTTCCTAACTTTACACTGTCCTTTTGACTGCAGTTCAATGAGCCAATTCATTGATCTGTGCCTCAGTTTCCCTACTTCTGTAACAGGCAATTATACTGACATCCTTGGGGGTCCGTTCCCGAACACTGTTCAGTAAGTGTTAAATGTTGCAGCTAGTGGGCCAGCCTGATTCAGCCCCTGTGATCTTCGTTCCTAATGTGCCTACTACACTTCATTCTTTCTAAAGGATCCTGTACTTCAAACACTTCTCCTTAGGAAAAGAAAAAAGGCAAAAATACATACAAATAAGTAAACAAACCACAACTCCACCAACCAGGAAGCAAAAACAAAATAAAACAAAACACATTTCAGACAAAGGGACTTACTTGGCTAGGTGACATCCTGCCCAGGCAAATACCTAATTGCCCCAAAAGCATCTTGTGAACAGAGCTGTTTTTGTCAGTGAGGGTGTGTTTGATATGGGGAGCAGGGGAAAACAGAAATGTAACAGAAATTACTTTCTTTAGCTGGAGAGGAGAAGGGGTATATAAAGGTGATCTTCAAAAGAACATGTCAGGAGTTAGCCCTCCCTTTTGCAATGACGGCTTCCTGAAGGCACAGCAGAGGCTGGGCTGACCCTAGTGTCTGTCTCCTCTGGCACCTCGAGGTATGTGGTTTCAAATCCTGTCTGCCTTCTGGTCCTACTGAACAGCAGTGAAAGCCAACACAGAGAGAAAAAAAGAAAACAACCTAAAACCAAATCTCTTTAAGGGAAGTCAAAGACCAGATGTTCCTTGCTTCTTGTCAGCTGCTGCCACAGTCACCATAGCTGGTGGTTGTGGTTAGTCTACAGCTCACATGTGAGAGACTGAAACTGTGTTTACTGGAAACTCCCCCAGCTCTGTGGCTGATCATCTGCTGCACCACCTGACAGCAGGTGGCCTGGCCAAACCCAAGGTTTATCTCAAAATATGAGTTTCAGTTTCTGTCAGGCTCAGGCTTTTGAGGATGCTAGCATTGAGAAAGGTTCTTCTCCCTCAGAATTTAAGATACTTAAGCATGACATTATAATTATTAAAAAAAAAAACAAACTTTTAAAAGAACTATGGAAGAGAATGGTTTATATCCTTTTGCATGAGAAAAGTAAATCAGTTACTGTATTGCATTTGAGGTTGTGACTTTATAATTCCTTCTGTGTACATTGTGTGATGAGATGTACATGGAAGTTTTCTGCAAAAGTGGGGATAAACGGGCATGCATGGGCACAACTGGAAATAAATGAGATCAGACATTCAGTCTCTTGCAGGTATGAAACTAGAGTAGCTCTCTAATGGACAGTAATAAGGTCATTCTACACTTTATGCAAAAGCAAAGGTTGACCCTGTGATCAAAATCAACCATTTTCAGCAGGAAAATAAGAGAAGTGTCTGCTGTAGTTAGAGCTAATTCCATCAGCTGCTTTCTACTTGCAAAATTACAGAAACTCTTCCTTGACATCAGTGGGAGTTTGGACTGGAAACTGTCTTTTGGATGGATTCCTTTAAAAACTACTATTTAAGTACAGCAAGGAGAAGAATAAAATCTGGTCTATCTCCAACAATTAAAGAGGACAGAACAAAGGGAGCTGTAGAAAAATTCTGCTTGTTAAGCACCACCTACCACTCTTCCTAATCCTACTAAGGAAGTGTTGGCTAAGTGAGGCCAACAATGTGTTGTTAACATAAGATCTGCACAACCTTTTTGTGCTCTTGTTATACAATTTGTATGACCAGTCTGGACAGTGACAAATGATGAGCCTGTATCAAGTGATGATATTCCTGGTGGAGCAAGGAGAAAATATTTATAGTGTGCAGGCAAAGAGATCACTGATTAAAAGATTTCTAAAATGGCTACATGAGGCTCACTGGGCTGAAAGAATCTGTCTAGGTCTTGTGGCAGAGGTAAAAGCAGAGGCTAGAAGTCTGGAGAGCCACACCTCTGCTTTGAGAACTCTCTCCCTAGTTAGGGCAAAGCACAGGGGTTTACACGCCAGACTTGCAGCATGCTATGAAATCAGAAAAAGGCAGTGCAGGTCTCTATCTGCATTTGTAGTAATTAGCAAGTACATTTTTCCCTGACAGAAAGCTACGGAAAACTCCCACACAATCCAGGAAGTGCCAGGAATGGACACCAGCCCTATTTTCTAGCATCCATTGTGGATGCCAACACTGAGTAATAGCCGTGGATATAATGTGTCTGGCAGCTCTACCAGCTGGCCGGCCCCATGTTCCCTGCTGGACAACACTAGCACAGAAGATGGTAATGGCAAGCCTCACATTGGCTCATTGCTCCGAGGAACTGGGAGGATTTTAAGATATTATATAACAGAAAGAACGGTGCCTTTAGGGCTCTGTCTTTGTGGGTGGCCAATGGATCTCACACAGAAGTGATACCCTCACACACAAACGAAATATTCCTGGCAGTAGAGAAATTGAAATCACTCCTGCTCCCTCCACAGCAAGCTCCTTTCTGTCTTGTTTTACCGCACACCAACGTTTTCACTCCCTTTTGTGACACAAGTGAATGCAAGAACTGCGCTTCAGTGAAAGAAAATACAAGTGCTTCTGCTTTGGTGCAGTGCAGAGCAATGAGGAGGGATTTCTTTAAACGGCTGGGAAACTTTCTATTGGTGCCATATCCTGTGCTAGGGAGTACTCCAAAACCCAGCAGGATAAACAGCGTCAGGCATAGCACGTTGGTGTGTGCTTAGCAGACACCATTATATTGGATCATGTTTCTTCCCATTGTTTCTCCATAACTGCCGGAACATGAACCAATCACAACAAAAAACACAACTGTCTCTGCTACTGAAAAGAAACAGTAAACAGGCAGACCAGCTGCATTGGGTATTTTGGCCATTATTGAACAGGTAGAGAGCACAAGATGGGCCACAATGTATACAAATTGCTAACAACTCCTCATAGGTCTCCAGAGACCAGAGCACTGCTCGGAATCCACAACACAAACTTCTCTAAAATACGAACAAGGCCCTGATAAACCAGGCTAGTTCTGACCAGCACATAGAAAACTGTACTTTTTTTTTTTTTTTTTTTTTTTTTCTTGAGGTATACAAAGGGCAGCAATAATGGTTTTAGTGAAAATATGTGCAATACTTGGGGCTAAAAGGCACTGTAGAATATTACAGCAGTATTTCTCTGTGCAGATCAGGGCCTAAGGGACTTTGCGGCTGTTCTTTCCCTCCATTACACAGGACACTGGCTGTCTCTCTCTGCCTTTTATTTAATTGTGGTGTAATCCTGATTAGTTACAGCCCATTTCTTGCATCTCCACAAAGCCGTATGGGCTGCACCACTCGTGCAATGCTGTCTGCCTCAGCTTTCTGAAGCAGAGCCAGGGCAGGACTGAAGCAGTGACCTGTCTGGCTCCCTCTCCAGCTGGAAACCCTCCTGCTCCCAGCACAGAGCCCTTTTGAGGTGGCTGGCAGGAGGATGGCATCCTCCCCACATGCAGAGGAAAAAGGAGAGAGCAGAGGTGGAGGGCAGAGGGGAGACCTGCGGCAGGAAGGGAGAGGATAAGGTGGGAAAGAGAGGCAAGGAAGAAGGGGCAGGGTAGTAAGAAAAGTGAATCCAGCTATTAGTATAAATCACTGAAGAAATGAGCATGGATCACTTCAGAGACGTGGAGATGATCCAGCTGGATCAGCTCCATCTGTGGCATCAATCCATTGATGTCAGCAGACAGGCATACCATGCAGTTGGACTTGATCACACCTTGTGCCCTCTCTTATACTGTGGAACAGCATAAGAGAGAACTGAAGTCAGTGTCATCCATTACACTGATTTCCACCAGTGTTTAAATCAGAACAGTGGATAAGAAATAAGTAAATGTAGTAAGTTGTGTCTTCTGCTCTCTCTTTTCCCTGACAGTCAGTAGCCATGCACAGGAAACAGTAACAGGGACCCTGGCTCATGAAAAAGTACATTTCTCCTATTTAACACATCACAAGGGTGATTGTTGCTAGTAGCAGTTACACACAGTACTTGTGGCACTTAATCAGTGGGGAAGCAAACCCTCCTGAACCATGGCTGCTGGTCCCTCTGGAACCATATTCTGCTCCAGAGAAACGACTACATCTAGGGGCAGAGGAACGAACGAGGAATGTTCCTAACAGGAACGAATGATTCCCATATCCCAGCCCTCCCATCACCTCAATCATTCATAGTTCTAAGAGTAATTTCTAGTACAAACCCTACATTATCTCCAGTGGGAGATTGTCCAAGGGAGAATGTGGTAAGGAGCGGGTGGTGCATACCTGTTCATTATGAATTTAGCCAACTGGGTTTCTACGAGCTAGATGAGCTCCTACAGATGAACCAGTTGTGCTCCCCTGACATTTCCAAGTGCCACTTCTACTCTTAGGATCATCTCTTCTGCCTAAATCTAGAACATCAGGTGCTGCAGGGATCCCGAGACAACATATCTCCACTGAGGTTCCTGCATATCCAGCTTGCCTCCAGCAACCTTGACTTACACTTCTTGCTGTGGCCATATGTTGTTTACACCAGTCTGTCTGTGTGACTCTGAAAAAAGGATTTGCTAATTAAACACGACATTTTCAGCCTATGAAGTCTGCTTAAGCAGCACGAACTCTTCTGCTTTCAAGTGGTTTTGGCTGCAATTTGCAATAATTAGGGGGATTTTCCATGCTTGTCCTTCTCTTTTTAGGCAAAGCTGATTTTTCTGCCTCTGATCTTTAGCCTGGGTGGCATTCGGCCACCAGCTATGTACAGGTATCATATGTACACCCAGTGGTCTTAGCCTGGCAGAAAGCAAGGAGCAGTTGTAGGGGTTTGACCTTTGCTGATTCTCCCCATCACTCTTCCCTGATGATTTATTCCCATCACATCTTACTTCCCTGATGATTTATTCACACCCCAAAGGAGCCAGTTGTACTTTTGTAATCACCAGGAAGGGACCAGCAGCTTATACCAATGTTAACAAGAGCAAAATTGCATTCAAAATCTCCCTAGATTGTGCTTTGTTAGTCTTCTAACTTGTTGAATCATGTATCCTGCCAAAAGCAGGCAAATTCTTTGGGGTTGGTGTCTTTTGGAAACTTCCCACTCTGGCTGACTTGTGACCTGACTTGTCTCACGCATAGTAAACAGTCTGTGCAGGGAAAAATGCTCCTAATGGACATGTCCTCCCGCAGTGGAAAATAAGTCTTGGTCAAATTCCATACCACCAGCAAGCAGAGGGTGATCCCATGGGCCACTGTATGTAAGCATTACTGTCACTTTTCACTGCTGCCCAGAAATCAGATGGGGCAGAGCTCAAAACCCTAACACTGAGGATGTTTACAGATGAAAATGTTTCCCCTGGTGCAAAACCATCTAAGGAGCTAAGGCAAGAGTTCAGTCTAGAGATCGGCCTCCTCACCTTCATATCCTTTGTATGCAGGACTGAAATGGGCATCTCTGGGCCACATGTTGAGAGAAAGATTGGTATGTTGTAGATTGGCCTTGAGTTTACTGATGATGGGACACAGCTGTTACAATCAGCCATCACCACCATCAGTCAGGTCCTCCCCATCCCTGCCTGGATGTGCATATTGTGAATAATATCCCCACTATGAATATAAGCTTGGTGCTAGCCTTGGCAGAATAGAAACAAGCACTTAGAGGGTTCTGATAACAACTTCTGCAAATCCCAGCCTGGGCTGGATAAGACTGAGCTGAGCCAGATGGTTTCATCTCAGAACAGACTTTCTTTCCGTGAGCAGCCTGTTTCCACTTACAAGGCATGGATCACGCAGAGTTTCCCCTTCCGAAGGGTAGAAAGGAGATAAGCTGGTTTCTGTTTTCTTCCTGCTCCAGGATTCATGAAGACATAAAGATTGCCACACTGGGATGGTTTTCCTACTAAGTATATTTCTTTGACAGTGGTCTGTAACAGATACTGTTTAAGGAAATAATACAAGGTAGACTACAAGCATGCTGTGGGCCTCCCATCAATGGGTGGGTTAGAGACTGACAAGTTTCAGGCTTCTGACAAAGTATCTACCACTTTGCCACTATTTCAGTTGTCCACTGACATTGGCTTGTGAGGCTTAGCATGCCAGGTGGAAGAAAGAGAGTCAGATTTCCATTGAACTGTTTTCCAGCTTTACAACTGGCTCACTGTGGGATCTTTTGTGTCTCAGTTTCCCCAGCTGTAAAATGGAACTGATAATTCTTTCTCCACCCTTTACTATTGCAATAGATCTCTAGATGGAAGGTACAATATGTGCAAAAGACTGGGAACACACGTTCCTAGCCTGGGCTTCAGTGAGGCTGAGCAACTGTAAGTCACTGAAGCCTCATGGTAGGCAATGCATTCAGCACCCTTGAAAATCAAATAAATCATAAACGTGTTACACCACCGGATGTGCATCTTACAGGAGATAGCGATACAACTGACTTAAAAGCCAACTGATACATGTGAGCTAGCCTAAGTCAAATCATTTCTCTCTATATAATAAGCAGCACCTTGAATTTACAAAGACCAGACATAAAAGGTCTTGTAGACTTATCTGTATTAGCAGAAGAACTAATTGAAGCCTGATTTCTTGTGGATGTATGTCTCATGATTGGATTCTCTCCTGTCTAATAAGGCACAGGTCTTCCTATGTTGGAGATAAAAACTGAATTTCTGAGTTTCTGATGAGAAATGAACCCACTTTTTCCCAGTAGATATTTTCACAAAGAGGATCTGTCTTTGACCAGGTGCCATTTCAATGGAACTTGCAGGAACTTCACGGCTGAGGAATCTCTTGTTAGACTCATTTGCAATGGGCCAACAGTTGCTTGGGCAGACAGGTGGTCAAAGGGCCTAAATCCAGGCTAAAACAAATGAGGTGGTAAAAACTATAAAAATTACTTCTCTGCAACCAACACCAATCATCATCTCACTTCTGGGTCACATATGGTCTTTGAAGGGGCATCCATATTCCATATCTGGTGTTCATCCATAACCATGATTTGCGTTCTACATCTGCATCTCTAATTGTTTGGAAACAGTGCCCTATCTCAGTGTCTCATCTTTGATCATGAATCCACCTCCTGGTCCATGCCTCCAGTTTTATGTTCTCTTCTGCCTTGACTCGTTGTCTCAGTCTTGTGCATGAGTATGGGTGGAAGTTGATCCAACAGGTCAAAGGCATTCCACAGAGAGGAACTTACACCGCAATTGCATTTCCTCTGCTGGGACTTTTTTTCCCCTCTGTGTTTTGCAGAATAGCAAAGAAGCTGGGAATTATCTGTGTTGTGAAGTCTTGTGAATTCAGGAGAAGGACAGGGGAGGGTTCTTGCTCAAAAGCCTGTGAAATCTTTCAGTATGTGGCTTGGATTATGACCCAAAGCCCTCTAAAGCCCATGGAAACACTCACAGTTCTTTCAGTTTTCTTTGGATTGAACTTCAGGTGAGCTGAAAAGATTGAGCAGGTGATATTTCCAAAGCCAGGGGGAACAGTTTGGTACTGCCCTTACACTGAATTACTCTACCAGAACTGGTGCTAAATGCAAAATAATCTGTCAATACATAGTTCTGCTGCATGAGCCTAACAAACAGAAAACAGGAGAATAAAGGTAGCGTAAGGAGAGTGGTGTGAAACATAAATGGTATGGAGGGTTGTTGTGATGTTCTGGTGAAGATCCGAACGGTCTCTAGAAGTGGCAGTTACAAAACTCCTTTCTAACAAAAAGAAACAGTCATGTAGTTCAGTGATAGGTCTCCCCAGGACTGGCTGAGAGTGGGATAGCAGAGAGGGGAAGGGAAGATGTTAATTCTACAATCACAGTTTCTAAAGCCACCAAAAAGAATGATGGGAAGAACTGCAGTCAGACTGTAAAAAAGATGGGTGGGGATAAGAAGTGAATGAATCTGGGCAGATTAAAGCACCAGGAATGGAATTTAACCCAAGTCAGGGTAAAATTGAGATGCTGTGTGCCTAGGCAAATCTTTTTGCTTCTTCACACCCCAGTTTCCCCAGCTGCAGAATAGAGATGACAGCCCTTCCCTCCTACACGGGGACATTATGAGGCTGAACTGATTAATGTTTGCCAAGCTGCTTAGAAATTCTCTGACAGAAGTTTCTGTGCAGCATGAGCACAAAGTTGTGAGGTTTTTCTGTTTTGTTTTTTTAAACACTGAAGAGATGAGCAAATGAAAGAGTAACCAACATAGTTTACTGCCTCTTTAGAAATTCCTGGTGAAATTCTAGCCAGCAAGGAAAAAGGGCTTGCAAGGGAGGTGAGAAGGAGGCTGAAGCCAAGCCCTGTGAGAGAGTTCTGGCATTAAGCGGGTAAAAGCATCCATCCTCTCTCACACTTGCCTGGTGAAAAAAAAAAAAAAGAAAAAGAAAAGTAAAGGAAGGTGGAGATGGAAAAGAGAAAGAGGGAGGGAGGGAGAGACCAGCAATTCCAACGCAGTTGGAATAACTCTGCTCACTGTAGCCTGTCCAACAACAGCCCTGGCGAATCATAAAACAGCCTCTCACATCCATGTGGTTTTTGCTGCTAGGAGACAAGGTACAAAACACACAGCCTCACACCGGGCTCTGTAAAACTTTATATCCCCTTCAGAACCAGAGTTCATCTGAAGAATTTGCATCATCTAATTAGAACCAAGCCAAGTTTTACAAAAAATAAAGTAAAATATAGAAAATGAAAAGCCCCTTTCCCATCTTGGTGCCCTTTTTTGTGATTTCAGTTACCATAAAATTTGAAAACTACCTTTCTGGCTTCTTCCCAGGAGAATTTCCACACAGAGGCCGTGCTGGCAGGTCTCAGCCACAAAGAAGAGTTGAAAGCTCAAGTCATTTCCTTGCAGCAGTGCCCAGAGGCAGGTGTACCCCATTTCCCTGCCTTGCATGGTGGGAACTGCTGACAGACAGCTCCAGGAAGCACAAGACCATGAAACAGCTCTCAGTTTGGCTGCTGTTAGCATTCTCAGGGTTGTTTTTCTGCACAGAGAAGGAGAAACAAATCATTGCTTTTACAGACAGTCTGATCAGATTCTTTCTTCTTTTATTTTTTTTTTTCTTTTTATATGTTTACTGTAAGGCAGGATAAAGCATGTTGGGGCACAGGTGCTTAGATTAGCATTGCCCCTCCCTGTAACAAAGACCCACCCAATTTAACTGAACAACTTCACTGCAGTGAATTTCCTTGATGTACGAAAGCACAACCCCTGTCACTGAAAATTTACAAGGCAGCTTTATCTACACATCCTCCTGCTTGCCCCATCTGGAGCCTCTCACGGCCACAGGCCACCAGGCACACACAGTGTCACGGCAATTTTGTGACAGGCTGAGAAAACGAAGGCTTGGCAAGAGCCAGGTCACGGCGGCCCTCAGCTCCCTCCACCAGCTCCCAGAGCTGGCCATTCCTGTCAGCTGTGAAGTGCGAGAGCAGGGAGGAGTTTCTGGGAGGCGGCTGATGACTCATGCAGCCTGTGTCCAGGCACTTTGGCCAGCGGAGACCATGTGGATGTCTCGCCTGCCCTCACATAACACAGGCCATGGGGCGACCTCGCGGCGGAGCCTGCTCTTCTTCCTCAGGTGCCTCTCTGAGGGGGCCATCGGGAAGCTGCTCCAGCAGTGATTTAGCCTCATAGGTAAACCCACACACCTTACTTTTGAACTTACCCACCTCCCTTGCTGTGGGAAGGGCGAACGCAGGNCTCTTCCCGCCCTCCGGGGCCAGGGCGGGCTCCTGACGAGAGCGGGAGCGCTGACAGGACCCGGCTGCAGCCCGGGCCGGCAGCGAGATGCCCGCCTCCGGTGGGTCTCCCTCAGAGGCAAGTAGGGGCGCTGGAAAGGCAGTCAGGGCAGGAGGGAGCTGTTCAGGTGATGGAGGATGTGAGGAGGCTGCTAGCAGCCCGGGATGGCATCCTGCCCACGCAACCAGTGACATGCTGTGGTGGCCGATGTCCAAGCCGTGGAGAGCAGCACTGAGGCTCTGGATGCAGTCCCTTTGGCACATCTGCGGGGTGTAACGACATCATGTTGATGTGGCGGTGGCTACTATGCTGGTAGGACTCACGGTATACTACTGCAGCGTTAATCCAACAGCCTGGGCTAGCAGCCAGCACAGTGAGGCCTGTATGATACCAGCCCGACATGTTGAAATCCCACAGCAGTGACAGTCTGGTGCTGCTTGCTCTGTGGAACCCCAAAGACACATCCATGCTGTGACACTGGAGGCAGACAATCGGTGGATGCCACAATGGTTGACACAGCATCAGGACCCTTCTCAGAACTCACCAGGACATCATTTTTGTGACCAGCAGAGCCTGAGCTCTGTCCTTATCTTCCTCCCTTCCATCTACGCACGCTTTGTTTCTTTGGCAGGGATTTCAGCAGAGAGGCTGAGGGTAGAGGACATGCTGTAACTGGGTTCAGACCATATTTTGCTATGAGCAACATTCATTCCTGGTGGGTGTATCACAGCTATGGCTTCCGGAGAAAGCAGCCAGTGGAACAGCAACAGGTCCCTGACAGGGAGGGACATATCCGCTACAGCCTGTACGCTCAAGAGGATGCAGCTGTATCCTCCCCACCAGGCTTGCACTTGCATTTTCCTTCTCCAGAACCCAAGTAGCAAGTGCTGCACCTCCTCTCCTTGCAGCACCAGCAACAACTGACCTCCCAAGTGTGCATGCCCTGAAGAAAGTGCTCAGGAGGAATTAAACATGTCTGCCCTCACATAGCCACCATATTTGTCAAAAGCCTTAGGTTGTCTGCAAGAGCAGGAAGCTGGAGTACTGCTTCTGAGAGAGAAGTTAGTATAACCTGTCCCCTGCAGCCAGCTTTGTCCACCCTCAGAATCTTTCAACACCTAAAGGGACACCAGCAAGGACCTAGCCTATAGGCTAGGGGGGACCTGATGGACACTGTGTGCATCACTGCTTCGAGAGAGAGGAAAGAGTCATCTCAGGGAGGGAGAGCAGACAGAAAACAAAGACCTCAAGGATCACTTGCTCAGAGGATGAGAGGGGAAAGAGGTCAGTTCCTGACAAGCAGCTCAAAACATACCCATTGTTCTAAGTGAGACTCTGTCGTCCCTCTTTCATCAGGTGTTACCTGGAAAATCCATCTGTCTATTCCCCCTCTCTTCTCCATTCCCCTGCCCTGGCTGCTCAGGGAATGGGGAAATTCCTGAGACAGCTGTAATGGCATCAGCTTCCTGGCCAGTCTCGCCTCACCTTCCTAGAGGAAAATCATCAGATCTCATCTGATGCCTGGAGGAGGAAGCACCCGTCAGCCCTGAGACAGACCGTCTTTTTGGCAGAAGCGACACATCCCATGGTAGGACACATATTTCATTACTAATAGGTTCTTTCCTGGCCTAGAGAAATCTGCTTTGTAGGTTTACCATCCACATGCTGTCCTGCAGTAATTTTGTATTAGGTCTAGCAACAATAGCAGCCCATAGAAATACTGCTGTCTTCCTCATCTCCATAACTTTTCCACTACCTGCCAGCACCTTCTGGCAAGGCTAAGAGGGACAGACAATTTCCTACAAGAAAGGCAAAAAACCTCAGGCCTTCCAGGCCTTCCTCTACAGGTAGGAAAAGAATTTCACATATTTTCCCTGCCCCAACTCCAGCAACTCCAGTGAAAAAATACCTCCTGAGTCTTCTCACTTCTTCCTGGGCTTATGCATAGGACAGTCCAGTTTAGAACAAAGCTCTAGTTCTAGATTATGCATGCCAATAAAGATAATGAGAAAATGATGCCAAAAAACAGTTCTCTGTCACATCCATCACTGCTCTCACATCCCAGCACCACTTCCCTGAGCAGTGCCAGAACAGGCTCCATACGTAGACATGGAGTATACAAGCCTTTTCCATAAAATGCTTATCTAAAAACCTCCTTGAGATCATAGCCCTGTACAAAGGTCCTTGCAGAGGCCAGTGGTACATATACAATAACCACACTGTGCTCCCCAAAATGCTGTCTTGGGGAAGCAACGTAGAGGAAAAGGGATCTTCTTGTCATGGTTGATTGATGGCTGCTTGGCATACCCCAAGCCTGTGGAGAATTTTTGGAAATGAAATGCTGAGGAAGTTATAGATCCTTTTGAAGAGTCAGCTAAAAACAGAGTGCAGGTTTTGTAAACATGGTGTGTGTACACTATTAAAAGACACTCTTTCTGCTGGGTTTTGGCATTGTGTCTATTACTGCTGGCCAGAAAGGCTGGTCAGGAGCAGGAATTTGGGGATTTCTTAAAAACAGCATTATTGGAAAAAGTGTTGAAATGTTGACATTTCCCACAAAATGAGAGTTCTGAATTCCTTTCTGGCCAGGAACAGTCAAACTGTATCACTTTACTACTTTTGAAATAATATCTATGTTCAATACAATTGTATGAGCGTGATTTTTCAAACATAAACAAAGGAGAACATGAACATTTTAACTGGAATGGCGGCCAAAGAAAGGCAAAGACTGAGATCACTAAATCAAGCTTTGCCATTGACATCAATAGTGTTCAGTATAAGGCCATTCCTAATTGCAATAGTCCTTAAATTTGGAAGGTAAGTCCTTGTTTTCCTGATATCTAGGCCTTTTTCTATGCCATTCATCTCCTGTTCTAAAGTGCAGCTAGTATTTCAGATTGGAAGGGAATGTGTGCTACACACAAGTATCTTGTCTACTTCAGGCAGTTTCCAAGCGGATGCCACTCTGGCTTCCAGCCTGGTCTCCTTCAGTCCTGTCTTCCAGAGTCAAGCAATAAATTCCATGCCTTCTACACAGTTTAGCAAAGGCCATATGAGTCATCACCGGGTGTGAGTACAACGATGGATGCTGCTTTAAAATGGTTTCTGCTTGACTGTTGCTGCTGTAAGAGGCCTTTAGGAAAGATCCAGTCAGGTCCCTGGTAATATATACTGCTTGAGGTCCTGACAGTCTGTATGATGCCTTCTGCTGTGAAAATCTGAAAGGACATTTTTTCAGATAATTAAAGATACTGACCTGCTCCCCAGGGGTATCCACTCATCACAGCCATTTTCTGCATTGCAAAGACCCTGCCTGTAGCTAGGCATTCATTTCTTGGGCTGCTTGTGGCTCACCTGTGATGGCAGCTGTGTGAATCAATTGGATATCTGGCTGCTTCTGCCCTCATCAGTAAGACTGGGGTGCAAACAGCAGGATAACTCAGCAGACCCAGCCGTCACTGGCTCAAAAGGGTTAGTTCTGTCAGTTAATGCTAATGATTTCCATGAAACTTTTGTGTAGAACGAGATGCTACTGACACGAAGGAAGTGATTACTTTCTTTGTGTTGTAATAGAAAATTCAGAGGTTTTGGGGGAGCAAGTGAGCAGTCATTTTCAATGTGCATATAGTACCTGCTTGCACAACGTGCTTATCCAGAACATGAGGGATTATTTTAAACACCTATGACTGATAAGTCTGTTGACAATGACAAGAAGGGTGTAGAAATATGTAGAATTCACAGCTAATTGTAATTCTTCTGTGGCAGATTCATTTTCCTTCCCTTCTGTCTATAACCCCTTCACATTGTTTAGTGCAGAGAGCCCAGCATGTGGAGGTGCTACAGATTGTACTGAAAAATGAAGTTCTGTTCTTCATTCCCTTATTCATACATACAAAGAAGTGAAGCTCTCTTGTATGTGCAGATGGAAAGGGAATCAGTGCTGCGTGCGCCTCTTCTTGTGACTTCAGGATCTTGGCTGTTGGTTGGGGTTAGACTTATCCCTGCTACCTAGCTGGTAGGTGTGTGCTGCAGCTGCTGCACAGAGACTTTCCTGAGGCACGAGCAGCGTCCAGGACTGTTGAGGAGAGATATATGCAGATGGGCAGAATCCTTCCAGCTCTAATAGTGGTTCTGAGTGGCATTAGAGCTGATACCTTCTTTGACAAGAAAGCTTGGGTGGTCACTACTGAGCCATGTGCACCATTTCTAGAAAGCAGAGCCAAATAAAAAGAAGGTAAAGACCTTAGTGGAGTGACTTAGACACCACTTCTCCCACATAGCCTTATGCATATCTCCCTTGTTTGAGACAAAGAACATAAATCAACTCTGTTGCCAAGCAGCTAGAGAATATAATTGCTTAATGTTGAACAGCTGAGAGTGAATATGTACATGTGTTTGTAAAAGATATGTCACATACATATATGTTTTCTTGCCAGGAACCTGGGTTTTCTATATGAAACTTGTAGTATTGCCCATAATCAGGACATGTGTACTCCTAGTTCTTGTTTCCTTGTTCCTTTTTAAGTGCTGTCATTTTTAACAGGCAGGCAGCACTTCAGTGGGAGCTGTTACTGTAGATGACTGTTCTGTGATAATATTTGTGTAGCATGCTCTTCTATGGGCTTAGCTCCTGCCAGCTCTGCATCTTTGTTCCAGGCAGCCCTCCTGTTGACTGTTAGCACTGAACTCTCACATCAAATGTCCTGAGAATACGTTTTTTAAGGAAGCTGGCTGTGATCTGTTCCTAGCAGCGCAAGAGTCATTGCTGTATCAAAGCCCTGCTTGCTCCCTCTGGGAGACATTTACCTAGGCTTCCTAGCAGGCTCACAAAAAGTGGGACACATGGGGACAGCTCCAAACATTTGTCTTTTCCTAAAAATAGAAAACAAACAATTAAGAGGAAAAAAACAGAATTTTCTTCTGCAACAAGATACTGACAACACTAGCACGTGGCTGCAAGTACACAGTACAGGCCAACAGGCCATCAGAGAATTCCACTAGTGCATCTCCATGCTTAAAGTCTTATCTTCTCCCTCCTCCCTCCCTGTCAGGCATTTTGGTAACAAAAAGTAGGTCAAACACCTAAAAGTCAACTCAGAATGCGCATGTCCTCATCCGTCTGTGCCAGGCTGTGTGTGACCTATACAGAAGCCATAGGCAGGCGTGCTAGGAGCATGTGAAAGAATGTTATTAACATCTGCAGCAGTACTGCAGGTATAAACAATCCGTTTCTTCACTTTGGCGTCAGCTCAGTCATCAGAAAAAGATCAGTGCATGCCTAGGTAAGTAAGTATCAACTCTGCCTTAAATAGAGTCAGAAAAGGAAACTTCAGAAGGCAACTACTGATGTCAGATATCATCTCTGCAAAGGGAGAGCAGTCCAGGATTCCTTGGTCCTACTCATCTCTCCGCCACAGACTGTGAGATTTTGTTTAGATTAGTCATTTAATTTGTCCTCTTCCAAAGCTTTCCTGCTCCATAAAAAACAGATCTTAGTAACAATCTTGCGAGACTGGGCAGAAAATATGAAGAATAGGTCTTCACTGACTGTAACTTGCTTTGAAAAACCTAATGAAAGAAACTGCTGGCAATTAATACTGCTCAGTAGAATGAATAAAGGTCTGCAGGTACATGGAAAAAGCTGACAAAAAGAGAAATGCAGCATTTCACTTGACAATCTGGGCTGCCTGTCCACATTTTATAAAGGCTGTTGATTTTAACAATTAATAAATGTAGGTCTTAGCACAGTGTTCTCTCTTGTATCCTCCCAAAGCCTGGGGGTCGTGGGTTCTGGAGCGTGCTGCACAGTGGCTCTGCACAGATGTAGCGAAGAACAGAAGCTGTCTGAAGCCTTCCCTTCAGCAGGACATGCCAACAGAAGACATGCATAGTGGAAGCCTTGGGAGGCATAAAAACATCTCCAGTGCTCCTCTGTGAAACCTGGGAACTGTGCTGCGTAACTGTGAGCTCCATCCCCTGGTTCCTTATCTGGAAAGTATTTACCTTTAGAGATACAAAACACCTCTGAGACGCCAAGCACCCCCCCGGCATGGCTCCGGTCAGATCTGATCCCCTCCAAGAGATGGCAAAGGAGGTGAGAACAGGGCTGTGTCTGCCTTCTCACAGCCAGCCTCTCCTGCCAATCTGTGTCTGCAAGCTAGTCCGTCAAGAGAAGGAAGAAAAACCCCAAAGCCCCAAGACTATTTTTATTTATGATCATGTCCGTGGGCTGTTCTTTGTCTAGACAGCTGGTATTAGTATCTGAAGCTGTCCTGGAATTTGAAATACCATTTATTTACAGGGGAAATAAAAGCCATGAGATTAAACAGTTTGTAAAAGTAATCTGGGAACTGACACAAGGCCCAGAGAGACCAAAGGTAACAAGATCTAGAGCAGGCATCTTTGTTTGTCTTGGCCGTGGAGATATTTTCTCAGAAAATAAAACAACGTCCCTCTCCATGATACATCTCCCTCCAAAAAAACAAAACAAAATAAAAAAAAAACCAACAGTTTGGCTTTAGGAAAATATCTATTTTTGCTTTCTCTCCTCCCACCTTTGTTTGGCTGCTTTAAACATGCCCACCAACCATGAATCTTCCAAACAAACCGGTCACCCAACTGAAAAGGGGGATTGGAAAAGCTGCTCTTACCTATCCAAGATAATCCTGGGAAAAGGGCTGCTATATTTCCATGCAGAGGGACTCAGGGTGTCACAACTGCAGCAAAACATCATGTTGCTATCTCTGACAAGGTTTTCATTCCTGCTTGGAGCCGAAAAATAAAAGCAGTTTAGCAGGAGCTCTTCATCTGTGCTTTTGCTGCCATGGAAGCTCTGCCAGGTAACAATCAGTGCCTACTGCACTTGGAATGGCTGCGCTGCAGACCACCTCATCTACTTGGCCTTCACACTGCACTCATTTTTCACTGCCAGTTGACAGACTTAGGAGGTTTCCAGACATGGAGCTAAGCAGGAAAAGAGCAAAACAAACTTCTGGGCTCCATCTGCTCCGTTCCCTTCAATAAGCAGTGCACCAACACCCACGGGAGTGCGTAAAAAGAGATTGATCGAGTCACCCTATAATTTTACACAGCAGCTGCTGAACTTTAAAAATGAACTACGCTAAGGTACAAGACCTCCCCCTTTTAGAGAGAGCCACTGGCTTCTTATTGAAACAGAAAGTTCACATTAATAGAAGTGAACCATTAGACTTTGTGCATAACTGCTTGGCTAGCAAAGTGCTATGGTGTTCAAACCACACAGGGACAGCTCAATCACTAAGGCAGCAGCTGCAGGAGAGTACAGCAATACCAGGCTGCTCATGGGCTGTCTTTGGGCAGCATTGGGCAGCAGCAAGAGTTGGGCTGATGAGGACTGGCAGAAGTTCTGAGCAGCCTGAAGGTATTTTGGCTCAGAGGTCTATGAAGGTAGAAGCAACCCTGGATTCTGTGATCCCCAAGATGAGAACAAGCGCTAAGACTTTTTATTTTGTTTCACTACTGTCTTAATGTGGGTTTTTCTCATGCAGCCATTCTAGCAGGAATGCAGAGTATGGGGCATTGTTAGCAAAACTACTACTAACAGTTGCCAGCCTCACTTCTAAATGCAGTGCAAGAAAATCCACCTATCCAGTGCAAGCCATCAAGAGGGAAACAAAAAGTCAGTGTTGGATTAGGATCAGGGCTTACATCATGACACGGCAAAAACTTCACTCTATTCAGGCGCCATGTTCTTGAAAAATCAACCTCTTCAGATACACGGCACAGCCTGCAAGGAAAGATGTAGCAAGAGTGCACCTGGAGAACATGCTTGATTTCCAGTTGTGATACAGAGCTCATATACAGCCTTGTGCAAGCCACTTCAATCCTCTGAGTTATAAAATTCATCTATTAAAAATGTTAGTCATAAAACTAAACTATTCCTATACTTTATTTAGAGGCAGAGATTGTCTTTTATAGCATAAAGAACAACTAGCGCAAAAGCCTGCGTATACTACAAAATAATCACCTGCTCCCTTTCTATTTGCATGCTCTCTGCAATCTTTGAAGCGTTTGTCACACTACTGAGCAGTCCTCAGCCACTTTCTGCAGAGAACAGTTGAGTTTGGGCTACCGTTGCAAGATTCAATTTGCAGACCATGGTTCTGACCCAAGATGGCCAAACTTATAGTATGGAAACACTGCTGATGAGATCAGAGTTTGGAGAGGCAAATTCCAAAGCGCAGAGAGAAAAGGATGTTTTCTTTTCCGCTGGACAAAACACAACTTTCTGGCAGGCACAAGTAGGACAGACTGTCCACTTTGGCAATACCCTGCATGCCTGGACGTACACAAGCGTGTTTTCACATGCAACCCGGTTTGATTACACAATCCCCCTCCAAGAGAATTTGGCAAGAAAGATATCTGAGAAGGTTTAGAAACTGAAACAGCCTGCAGCATGCTGCATCTCTCGCTCTATTTCTAGCACCATTTGGAACCGCTGATCACTGGGAAAACAAACAAAGAAAACTACCATAAGTGTTGATCAGGTACCCAGCCTGCCATTTCACAGATGCCACAAGGTCACAGGCTTGTTTTCAGTTGCAACCTACACCTGCCAACCTTCCTCAAATAGCTGGGCCCATGTGCATCGAACCAACCCTCAGGCTAAACCATTTCCTCTTCTTTGTTTTCTAAAGGGAAGATGCATCCCTTTGTCTCTGGTAAGAATTTGAGTAGTCTTTTCCTGACCAAGAATCTCTTTGTACCTTCTTTTTTTTTTTTTTTTTTTTTTTTTTTTTTTTTTTTTTTTTTCCTGAATTTAGTGTTCACTCCTTCCAAAAGCACAGTTTAACACCCATCTGGGGAAACAGTATTTAATGCTGGTATCTGATTCTACTAGTCCCAAAATTAAACTTTCTAGGAAACGCCTCATAACCTGTCCAGGGATTTTCATGCTTGTTTATGTTGCAGACATCCTACCTGTATGACCATAATATTTATTTGCATTTACTCTTTGTTGAAAAATATAAATGCTTTGTGCTTATTGAAACATATTTGAGATCAGTGCTAGCACCAGGCAACCTTAAAGAGCAAAACAAGCTTATGCTAGTGAAGGTCAGGGTTACAGTCTTGATTGCAAAGTCTGAAACACAGCTAGCAATCACAGCCTTAAAAACAAGAAAATGCAGACCTAAAATATGTTTCACAACCCTCTTGCTTTAAGTGTTGGGCATCCTCCAAGGCATCACTTCCCTGTGGATCTACATACCCATCTGAAGACTGTCCTATCTTCAGGATGCATCTTCTCAGATCAGGTTCCTATCCAGAAACATCTGTCTCCAGTTTAAACTCCAGACTTCTTTGCACTTTTTTCTGACTACTTTTTAATGCAAATGAAAGCATTGGGTTGTGTATGAGAAGTCACCTTCTTTGTTTCCTAATCATGATGATCTTATCACACAGCACTTCACTTTGGAGTAGATACTTAGCATCTGTGACAATGATTAAGAACAACTGAAAACTTCTATGTTTATCTAAGGATGCCTTGAAGGACTCAGAGTGCTCATTCTTTTAGCATTTCCTTTGCTAAATCAATTAGAAACTTCATTATTAGCATTCTATAGATCTCATTTTCATTGTTGTAATTTCTTATTTTGACATGCCATTTCAGCCATCTTTTCATTTGAGAGTATTTCACAGAGCCCACGTTATGCACCAATATATCTTCCTGTTTTAAGAGTTTACTGTGTCAGAGTATTGTTATCACACACCACAGCTAGTGGTTTCTGAAATTCTAAAATTTGTGCACTATGCACACCAGGTGAGAATGAAGATTGTCAAAATCTCGACTGTAACGATCAGATTTCCCCACTCGTCCACTGGAGTCACTCTCTTCCCTTGGGTTTCTATATAACTCATTAAAGAAAACAAAAAATGGGCCTGTATGGAAAGAAAAAGTTTGACATGATTAACTAGCTTTGCTGATAATGTGTGCAACCCACCCAGGTGTCTAGACAGTTTGAAAAATACAGATTGTATTTAGGAGTAACAGCTGTTACTCCTCAAGTCTCCCTCTGTTGGGCCTCCAACTAAGTAGGAACAGACCCTATCAATATTAGGTGGTCCTCTTCCACAGGAAACATCCAGCATGTGGCAGGAAATTCAGTTATTGATTCAGTAGGTGGCATTTTACCTTTCAAGTCAATGAACAACTTGGCCAACCTGCAAGGAAGTCCTGCACTCCCAAAGGTGCCTGCTTTGGGAAAAGCTAGCGAACAAAATTGTTCAAAGCCTCAGTTGTGGGAAACCTGCAGTATTTTTCATAAAAGAGGGGGAAAAAAAAAAAAAGGGAAAAAAAAAAGAAGCAACACCTGTGTCCTGGCCAGATACCAGTTTAGGCAGGTGTTTCTTGCCTGCTCTGCTCGTGTGCCCTGTGTAGTGATAAGCTGGAGTGCATATATTCCTATGCAGGCTTCAGATAGAACTATTCTGCTAGATCCTTCTAAATAATTAATGGCTTTAATGGCTTTGCCAGAGGTAATGAGGTGAAACACAGATGCCTGTCAGAACAGGCATTTCAGAACCATGCAGGACAACCAGGGAGCAACCAAGAAGGTTGTCCAGAAGTAGCATCTATTTCTTGGCCTGTGTCCCCAAAATACTATTACACCACAAGGCTTCTCTGGAACATGAGATGTTGACTGCAAAGCAATCACACGAGATGTCAGAGGAAAACCCAGTGCGAGGTGCCCGAGAAGCCCTCTGACTCCAAAAATATGCAAGTCTGAGCAAAATCAAAACCTGCAGGTTAAATCTATTTGACAAGGGCTCTACCTTAAGATGCTGTATTTGTGTATGTGAGGTTTTGAAGGAACGTGCAAGTGGAGCAGGAGCACAGAAAAACAGATGTGTGCTTTTAATCAGGCAGGCGCATCAGACTGCTCCCAGCTGACTGACTTTACATGAATTGTAGCTGGCTAGGATGCTGCTGGAGCTGGGTGAGCACAAGGGAAACCTGGAGGCATCCCTGCTGGGCTGGGATATCTTTCACCTGACTCAAAACTTGCCACAGTTCTGGATTCTGGAAAAACACAGAGGTCTCTGCTCTGCTTCACTGTGTTTGGGAATTTGTTGTCCATCTTACTCAGAGGGGGAAAAAAAAGACTTATAGCTCAGCTAAACTACAGCTAGTCAAAAAGGCATCCCAAACCACGAAGCGTGGCTGGTTCATGTTAGGTAATATAGCAAGGCCGAAATACAAATAAGGCTGTTTGTGGAGGCCACAGCTGCTTTTTTAGAAGACTGCCAACCACCTTAACTTTTCTACACTGTGGCAACATGTGAGCAGAGGAATGCGGCTGGCCTGTGCTAGTCCCAGAAAAGGTCCCAGATGAGGCCAGCAGATTGGGCAGCAGACGTGCAATGCTGAGCCTTTGAATAAAACGCCCAGACTCGTATCTCCCCTGTGCTACCTGTGGATGTGTTCGCTGCAAGGGGCAGGAAACCGGCACAGAGATGCCACAGGAACAGAATGCACAAGGGCAGCTTGGACGCCCAATGGGAAGAGCATTGCTAAGCAGTAAGCAAGTTGTAAAACACAAGTCAGACAAAACATCTGGCAGCTGCTTCAAATAGTTCTCTGTCTGAAGGGCAGACAAGCCTGCAATAGTCTCAAATCAAAACATGTGCAAGGACGGGATCAATGCTCCAATGTGCTTTGTGCAAGCACCGAATGAATTTCGCTCCCTTCAGCACTGTTTCATACGCCAAGAAAGGCTATGCTTTGGGTTACGTTTTTCATTTTAATAAACTTTACTAAATAAATCACTGTGTATTTCCCTCTCCAGTCACATGCAACTTAATTTTTTGGCATAAAATCAACAGCATTAGCTCTGCCTAAGAACCATATGGGACAGAAGGGGGGCATGCTAGCAAATGCTTTTCCACGATAGCCTTCACTTACTCAGGCAAGAAAGTGCAACTGCCAAACTAAAAAACTAGAAAGAAGTATAATGCAAGTCCCTCTAGTTTTTACATCTCAGGCACAGAAAACAGGAAGACTGTCGTGAAGAGATTGGGTAAGAACATGACAGGTATAGTCTGATGGCTGGACTCTGTTGGGGAGATTGCTTGAGCTGAGAAATCACTTCATTAGCAATGTGCGTCAGTGCTGCAGATGAAGGAGAGAATCAGCAGTCATCTGTTCTTCCCCTCCCCATGCTTTTGTCTTGCTGATGTTGTCATAGCTTTGGCTGAGATTTGCTGCAGGAATGCTTACTGACAGATGTGCAATGTGGGAGCATAACATGCACCCAAGACCAGCTTTCTTTTTGAAAGCAATTTTGATAAGACCGCTAATGATATACTTCCTTATCAGATACTGAAGGCATCCAGTGAAAACTTCCCCTCTTCACGCTTTCTTTTAGACCCAAATTACTTTTACAAAAGCCTCAACCTGAACGGCTATGCCCCCACTTGTCTAGAGCAGCAGGATATGAGATTCTCAGCAGAATTGTCACAGCACTTCTGTATCCAGCAAGAAAACAGCAAACTAACGCGTCCAGAAGCATCTTGTAAAACATGGAACAAAGTTCCACGTGCAAACACACTGTTAGCCAGCATCAGCAGAGACGAGAGATTCCAGCCATTTTAAGAGCACTGGTTTTCAAGGAGGTCCTGCTACAAGCAGGACTTGTAATTCTTAATACTACTCATAAAAAGGAGCATGTCTGCCTGCCACATGCAGGCAATTGCAAGGGAAGCAGAAAGCCACTGATTCATTAGAGCTTGCTAATCTGTGATATCATTTGTTGATGCCAGCAGGTCCAATCCCCATCTTATGACTTCCTCCGCTGTCACCATGGTGCCGTACATAAACACTGCAAACTCCCAGCCCCGAGCAGGTCATTTATTTCAAATATTCCATGCAGCTGGAACACAAGCCTGTTTGGGTGTCTGGAGCCGAGCATGAACTAATTTCTCAGTCTTCTGCACCCGCCCCACCTTACAGGCCCTCCCCAGCCTGCTGCACTCCTAGCACCCCTACAGCCACACTCCCAGCAAAGCAGAGGCAGCCTTTCCCTGAAGCAGGTGAGAAACGTGTTTTACTCAGGTCCCCCACTACCTGCAGCAGAACAAAGTAGCAATTATTAAACATGCTGACTGTTTAGCTTAGGATCTACATGCAGTTGTTTTCTGTGTGTGGGAAAAAGGCAAGATGAAGTCTTCCAAAATTAAAAAAAAAGTCCTTGCCATGATTGGAGATAGACAAGAAAGCACTTGCCTTTTTTATTTTTAAAGAAAATAAAGGCTCTCCTCACCCAGTGCCCTTATAAGGAAGTTCACAAGCATACCTCTGAGCTTTAGTTGAGCCTCACATTTAGTAGTGTTTATGTGAACCGATGAAATCATTTGCTTTTCACATGCAAGTTGGTAGCTGCAGGCAAGACAGAAAAGTATGGAGACAGGAGGCAGAAGTAAAACCTTCATCATAAGTGACATACATACCAAGCTATCTCACCTCTGGTCTGTTTGGAGAGTCTTAGCCCACTCCTGACACCATTCAAGAGCACCTGTGTATTGCACAGGTTGGAAGTGGAAGAGACTGAAGGCTCTACTAGCAAGCAAGAAACAGTTTGTGGAGTACAAACAATTTAATTTACATCTCAGCACAGTCCAAGAATGAAGCCCCCTGTGCAAATACATCTGTCAAAAACACCGTAACTCATAGCAGGGGGTAGAGAGTGACTGCAAACTAATATCAAGTGACTTGAGCTAAATCCAACTGATGACCTGAAGGTATCCAGAACACATTGAAATCAGACTTTTTGAAGTGCACATGATGTAGAACCAACTTCCACCACTTCAGCTTGACCTGTCGCAGCACTTCCTGTAGTTTGCATGCTGTGCTGCTGGTTGGGGGGGTCATTTAGCCCTCAACATTTTGTTTTGCTTTCTTCTGTCCGCCATCTCCCTTCCACAGAAGGAAAGGAAGTCAGGTGTCACGATGAAGTGGTAGTTTAGTGTCTTGTTTTCATATTAATCTCTTTTCTGGAAGAAAAATTGTTTGCCTGATGTAATCTAGGAATAAATTTTGTCAAGATAACCAGATCCCTAATCTATTGAATCTGAAGAAACAACAGTACAGTGGAGTAATGAGGCAGTTGTAAACTGAAGTCCAACTAGGAAGCCAAGGCTGTCATCTCCGCACTTATTCAGCTCCACCTTGAAAAGCCATCTCTACACGTTAGTGGCTGATGCACAAGATTTCAGGTTCCCCCACCCCACACCATGTACCCATACCCACAGCTTGCCCTCCAACTGCACACAGCTATCAGATGCCAGCTTTAAGTTGTTGTTCCAGTTTGGGCTGAGTTCTTGGTAGGAAACTCACCATTCACATGGAAACTAGATGGAGAATACTGAGCACTTTATACAATGAAAATGTGGCATCAAGCAATATTTAGTAAATTTTATTCGGTTACTGAGTATTATCTACAGCCATAAAATAGGAAGTGAGTTTAAAACTGTACAAAATGTATTGGGGAAGTGAGAAGAGATGGAGACAAGGGAGCATGATGAGTATTAGAAGTGGGGAGAACACAGCTGCTTCCCAGGAGCTGGGGAAGATGCTGGTTCAAGTTGAAGGCAACCAAGTAGAGTTCCATACACACTGTATTTTGTTGTGCAATTTGTGTCTCACCCTGCAACAGAAACTAGTACAAACCCCTATGTTAAAAAAAATCATAAAATATTAGATTAAAAAAGAAAGGGGCATATCACACCCCACCCAGTCTTGGCACCAATTCTGTGCTTTAAAAAATATACTATGCAAGTAGTTAATTTTAAAAAGGTACCCTACAGCAGCCGTTTAAAACATGTTCTTATACATACATCACAAATATATATTAACATTTTCAACTAAACTCATTTGTACCTACACAGAACTGAAGGAATAACTCAAGAGCAAAAAAACCAACCACACAAACATTTTTTCAAGACAAAGAAATGTGCAAAATAACCCCAGAAAGGCAGCATAGTAACCTGCTGAGAGGTCAAGAGAACAGCTCCTGCTATTAAAGGAGTGTCATCCTCTCTTTCCTTGGCTACTGAGGCAAGACTCCATTTGGGATGTGCTGATTTTTGCCTGAATTGCTTGTCCTGTTTATTGCAGTTCTCCCCTGCCAACTCTCCAGCTCTGGAGAGGTTCTCTTCTCACTGTGCCTGAAGATCACCCCATAAAGGCTCAGAAGTTATATCCTACAGCACCCGCCTTCTGGATTTCTGGTCTGCTTACGGCACTTCTGCAGCCACACTGCTACCACATTCTCTGGGAAGGCTTCCCACTCCCATGCAAGAAACAGAACTACTCCTGCTGCAAAGCTACATGGAGATTATGCTGATGGCCAGTGGCAGAACAAAGCCTGGTTTGGGTGACTAAGCAGCTTATTCAAAAAAATTCCCTGGAAGAGGAATTAGGGAATCACCAAGTTTCCCTAAAGCCTTAACATGGAACAGGCTGTACAGAGAACAGATCTAAGACAGCAGGACCTACAGCTGTGTAACAAGTCTCAGAGCTCATTCTGTTGAAGAAGTTTGTTCTTTCTCTGTCCCCACACCAGCAAGGAATCCCAGACTAAAACCTACAGTTTTAAGTCAAGGGGAGGAGGGCAAGTGAAGACATGGGGTGACTGCTCAGTCTACTGAGTCACACTCACTAAGAGAAGGCTAGACAGAATGGAGCAGGAAAACTGAGAAAGTGATGGTAATATACAGGAAAGCAAGATTCACTCTATGAGACAACATTAGAACATTGTGAGAGGTCCTGGTAGAGACAGACATCAACAACATAGCCACCTCCTCCAAAGTGACCTGGTGGTACGCTTCTTGGTTTTGGTGTTTCAGGGTTTGGGGTTTGTTTTTTTTTTTTTGGTTAAAAACTCAGTTAAAAACTCAGCAATGAATTCCTCTTGTATTCCAGACTCTTCCCAACTCCACTGGCCACCCCCATGCCTCTCCATCCTTTGCACCTGGTCATAAGATATCCACTCCTAGTGCCTTCCCTTCCCCAAACTATGTTCTTCCCCTTAAGCTGGTACAGAAGAAGGGCTCACTCCCAGGCTTTACAACCCAAAGGATGCAGTACAGCCTTTTATCAGGAGAAGCAGGGAAGCACAGAGCTTCCGTTAAGTTTCCTCTAAGTGTGCTGGGGAAGCAACTTCCAAAGGACAGAACTCAGTCATGGAACAGACTGCTTGAGAGCTTGTCAATAAGGGCACATTGAGACTTTAGCATTAACAGGATTTCTTTGGCCAAGGATTTCCAACAGCAGCGATGACACAAGGGTGGCAAACCCATTGTCCAGTGGGTCAGCTCCAGATATTTTGCCTTGGTTCCAGCTCTCTATCCCAGAGCACAAAGGTCATTGGTAGAGCAGGTAACTCTTGAGGGAAGCTGGCAGTGGCAGCGCAGGAATCTCATTCAGTCTTTCCTTGCCCAAAGCAAGCCTCACAGCTCGCCGACACAAGTCCATCAGAGGCAGTGGTTCAGCTGGAAAAAAAAAGAAAACAAGACCCAAGACATTAACATCCCAACCCACAAACTACACATTCATTTTGTTGGTTCTAGATCTAGAATCTAGAAAAAAAATTGAGCAAGAAAAGTGAATGCCTGGCCTGTTCACAAAACCCAAGCCATTCAGCATTCACAAATCAGCAGCTTCAGTGCATAAAATACACAGGCAGAGCATGACACTTTCTTTAGAAGTGTGTGAAGGAAAAGATACTTAGATCCCCTGAATAAAGTTTATTCTTTGCAATACCTGTGCCTTTCACTGCAGAACCCAACCACCTTTACGAGAATTCTCGAAGACTGCAGCAGACAGTTGGGTAGCATCATATGGTAAGGGTACCCATGAAGTCCCAATGTCTTTTTTTTTTTTTTTTTTTTAAATCTAGAAGGATAACAGCCATCATGCCTTTCATTCATGCTACATACTTCCCAAGAAAAAAAGCAAAGCCATCTGTCAGAGCTTCATGTCACTACTTGTATTGTGACCTTTCCCAACAGAGCATTTATTCCCACTTCATAAACCTGGGAAAAGTACAAGCCTTCAGCTACTATTTTGGCATCCTTTACTTATAGAAGTTGAACAAGGTGATATTAGTTTTTCAGGCAAGGCATACAGGGCCCTTGAATGCTCTAGAGTCATTCACAGCATATAGCAGACAGAGGTCAAAGCCAGAGTGAATACATCACAGCTGCACAGAAGGAACACACAGATTAGCAACAGAAACTGAGAAATCAAGTCTGTCCAGGCTCACCTGCACACAGCACACTGCTCTAGCCCAAGGGGTTCCTCCTCCCCCAAGAGACAGCTAAAACAAAGGCATCCCAAATTAAGTAGGTAACTCTACATCCTTCTAATAGCCTGAGTGCTCAGCATGCACCATTAGAAAGCTTCCTTTAGAGACATCTTAGGTTGATTGCACCTGAAGACACCCACAAAAATGGAGAAGTTTGGCTGAGAAGCTGCAGTTTTCCAGAACTGATAGATGCCAACAGATCTAGCTTCTACTCCTACAAGCCAAATGCCAACTGTTTTAAACAGCTGAGAGACTAAGAAAACTGATTTTCTAAGCATGATCATGTTAGAGTATTTCTTACCAGAAGCCATTCTGTCAACAAGGTGGACAGAAATCCCCTCCTTCCAAGTTCAAGGATATCAGCTAACATGGAAAATCTCAGACAGAAATTGTCAGTAGTCTCTGATTAGGCCACTCCTAGTTCTACTTTGGAAAAAGTAAACAGTCACACTGCTCCATGTGAAAAAAAAAAAAAAAAAAAATCTAATGAGCAGAGAAAGCAGTTTATCTAGTTTTTAGTTTTTGGCAAGAACATTGGAAGGAGATTTTACTAGCTGAAGAGAGACTTCGTAAGTCAGGAATTACACTCAGGTTGGTCTGTCTCCTCCTCCAGGTAGCAGCCAGAGCTAGACTAATGCCCTATTACCCCCTATCAATCCCATCTAAGCATCCATCACAAGCTATTACCTGCTGCAGAGGAAGCTGCAGTGCCTTTTTTTTTTTCTAGCAGTTCTTCAGAGTTCTCCCTGTGCTTTAAACATTATTACCGAGGCATCATACCTCTAAGTACACCTCTTCTGCAGAGACAGATGAGTGGAGAGCAATCAAACATCTGTTAGGGCAGTGCTGCTGCTTCCCAAGCCCTACCACTTGTCACCCATGTTCTTGGCCAGAGAACAGCCCCAAGGCTGCCCAGTCCTTTTCTGCAGGGCATGGCCAAGGCACTGCTGCTCTTGCCTGCTCATGACCTACTTCAAGATCAAGGGACAGGTCTCTGTACAGAAGGACTGCACGTCTCAGCTCCGGCTGCGATACTACCGGAGAAACCTATTACTGGCAACAATTCCTTGGCACTTCCCAATGTAGCTTACTGTTAAAAATTTGTAGCCTCTGGAGTACAAATAAGCTGTATTTCAGGTCTGTCACAACCCCTCTCACTCCATACAGAGATACCTTGGACAGAGATATTGTCTAGCCAGAGGACAGTGGCCCTAGAGGACAAGAGGGACAGACTTTCAAAGCCTACAGGCCTTAACAAATGTATTCCCATTTAGGAGCCTTAAAAGCAGAAAGGATTGTCTCCCCACATAGATTAAAAAAAAAAACAACTTTCTCCTCATCTAGTTTGCACTGATAATCCAGCCTTACCACAGATAGACCAGAAGAGAAAGCACACATCTGACCTCCTTCCATCCACAAGCACTACAATCACTGGACACAGTGCTGCTATTGAATGCTCAGAAGTGGTTAGAGCCAGACACCTTCCTTCTATCTGTGCCAGAATAGCGTCCTGTCATTCCTGGCCTTACGCCCATGATTCACTCCTATGCTGAGAGCACATTACAACCAAATCCAATACAGGAGGTGGTTGTTTCCCTGCTAAGCACAGTTCTGCACAGACAGCTCCACAGACTTGCTGGCTCTGAAGGGAGCTGCAAGTTTTGGCTTTGACCCTTCCACAAGCCTGATTACTGGAGCTGCTGCCATTCTATAAGCTCTTGTGGCAGGATAAGCTAGGTTCCTTTCTATTGGTGAGAAAGCGCTCTGCCAAGAGCTCTCAGTTCAGAAGACTGCTGTTCTCCAGGGTTATCCAGCCTTTCCTACTCTCAGCTCACCTGCTGAGAACTGATGGGAAGAAGGCTGAGTGTAGGAAGAAAAAGAGCAATTTATGGAAGAAATACACCTATGCTGAACATCAAGATGATGCCTCAATATCCCTGTTGTATGCGAGTGTTTTCCTGGACTCCTGCAAAGCCAAGCAGGACTTCTCTAACTTGATGCAGCTTCCTGTGAAGTGTCAGTGAATGCCTACAAAAACACTGAATAAGAAACAGGATTTTAACAGGAGTGTTTAAGCAGCATGAGATGCTATCTGTCCCTTTCTCTTGGGTCTGAGCAATGTGTGTTGCTTTCTATCCACATTAAGACAAGACACATCAGGTCTGCAAGTGTAGGTATAGGTACCACCACTGCATCTTGCTGAGTTGAAGCATATTTCTCAAAACATTTGTGGATTGTACACCAATGCCCTCACAAGACTTGTCTGGTAAGTCTGACAGCTCAGTTCTCTGGGGCCCAGTGCCACTTCACTGTACCTAATGTCACCAATGCCAGGAGTTTGCCACTGCTAGCCCAGCATTAGAACAAATATGTTTAAGCACATATAAAAGCCCAATATACCACAGCCTTCAGGCAGACACTGTTCTGGAATGCAGGGGAAACACTACCCTTTTCATATCAATAGTGGCAGATTTACTTCAGTAACAAATCCAGATTTTAATCCACTTCCTTCACCTCTCTCCTCCACCCTACCCAGAGGACTGAGTCACAGTCTGGCCCTGTGGGAACCTCTGACTGTGAGAGATAAGATTTTAGCACATTTGGACAGCCAAACCTATTACTAAGCTTATCTAGGGATTGATGTCCCTATTAGTAAAAGACCTGGCATGCAAAGTGGGCTGGCTACAATATCCAGCCCCACACTAGGAGTCAGCACAACCCGCCCTCAAAGAAAGAAGCAAGCTACTTTCTTGAAAGATGGAACATGATTTCCTCAGACAGGGATGGATCTTCCCACTCCTTCCTGCGTGGGATTTTCAAAAGTCCCTTCATCAGGCATTGGAGGAAGGTGATTGTTGCTCAAAGACTGCTCCCTGTGAATAGGCACCAGGATTACATTGCAAACACTGCAACTATTAAGAAGGACATTCCTGCTGAGGCTTTGGTAGCAATAAAGAAAGGCTTGTCATCACGCCAGATAATCTACCAGCATCAGCTTCTCTCACTACACTAGCTCCCTGAACTTCACTTACTCCATGCAGTGCCTCAGTAACAGCACATGCTACCCAGCCAGACAAGCTCTGTTTCAATTGCCATCAAGCATTTGTAGATTTCTCTAAATCCTACTGCTGACACGAAATCCTATCCTCTTCAGCAAAGTAAAAACCCCCTAGAATGGTATAGTAAGCCTGCACATGCATAGCACAAAGATTTGGGCTGCTAGAACAAATACAGAGGTATACTCACGGTCAAGTCCATTCAAGTAGCGCATCCGTATTTCACAGTGTCCCCACACTGCGCTTACCACTGGATATAACTTCTTCCCTTTGAGTCCCCGGAAGGCAACACCCATATATTGCCCATCTACAATGAAACTCAGCGTCCCATCATCCATGTCCAGAACCACCAGGAAGGAATCTGGCACAATGAAGGTTTCATCTGGTTCTAGGAAGGCAGGGTAGGTTTTACTTGGCTGGTTCTTGCCATCGTGGTATAGTCTGTTGCGCCCAAGATCCCATCCCCATGATTCATGGTTATTTCCTACAAGCGTGGTGTACCCTACAGAATGCAAAGGGGCATCTGCTGTTGCCACCCCTACCACAGCATGTGTGCCTCGCTGCCGCATCGCCCATGTGATCTGCCACACATGCAGTCCTCGTGTGTATCCCACTTTGCCTCTGATGGCATCTGTGCTCTGGGCCACCGGATGCCGGTGAAATATGAGTTTGTCATCCTCCTTCACAAATACGTTCAGTGAGCGATCATCATTGTTCCACGAATGCAATAACTGGACTTCATATGATACTGGTGGCATGTCCAGAAGCAAGTCCAGACGCGTGGGTTTGCTGTAGTCAAGTCCATGGAGTTCCTGTTTCAGTGGCCTGTATACTGGGTCCCTCATATCCACAGTCTTTATCCCACCTGTGACCTTCTGACCCATCGTGCGTTCTGATTTTGCCTATTTATAGGCTCCCAAGGCAAGCTCATCAATCCACCCAGCTGCTTCTGCTGTCATTCAGGTCTACAGGAAACGTTGCTCAGAGACCTCGTCAAGATGTGCGCTAGTCAGTATGGCCTAATGGACGGAAAGAAAAACAAGAGACAAGTTAAATATTACCACACACAGCCTTGCATGCAACATTTACAGAGCAGTTACTATCTGTTTATCCTGACAATTCATCCGTCCTTTCCGCCAGCAAGGGTAATGCATGCCACCTATGCAGTGTACCCTGCACAGAGATCAAACAGGCACTAAGTCACTAACATCCTCTTCAGAAAGGTACTTGAATTCCTCCTCCTTTGTCTAAATGATGTATGGATTCAGCCACCAGAGCTCATCTGGTCTTCACAGTGAATGCACCGCTCCCTGTGGTCAGACTGTCTCCAGCTGTCCTTAGTTTTACATCACAAACCCAGGCTGGAGGACTTGAGGACAGGCTTTCTCCTAACAGGAGACTCAGGGCCCAACACATAGTAGTGCCTGAGATTACAGCACTCCTAGACTACATGTGCTTGGTCTACCAGCTCTATTTCCTACAAGGCCAGGCTAAGCACGACCTCTCAGTGAAGGACCAGGCTGCCCACTGGTGTTCACTATTGACCTCCTCGCAACCACTTTTTCTCCAGCCAAGGCCATCTGTACAGCTATCTGTGAAGGAGCTAAAACACAAGGCCAGAAATACCCAGAAAGAGTGCAAACAGCTTCAGTGAATTTATAAAATACACATTTGAGTTTAGAACTGCAGTGTCTTTGGGCCTTGTGGTAACCTGCTACAGCTGACCAGTAGCAAGGGACTAGTTTATACGAAAAACTGCTTTGCAAAGCTTTTATCTGAGCCATCCCTAGCATCAAAGACTTCTCTCCACAGCTTTACAGGCTGGAACTAGCCTTCTGAAGGATGCAAACCATCCACAGGATAGCTTTATTACATGGAAAGGAAAGCAGGCTGCATTTCAGGAGGGATACATGCATGTTCCAGCTCAAGAGGATCATAGATTTGCAAGCAGGACAGGTACTATAAACAACCCTGGTACCTGCAGTGTTTTTCCAGGATCCAAAGAAACACACCCACATAACAAGTACACTTGGTGTTCTCCTAACAGGTACTCCAGGGCTTCCTCTGCAGTGCTCCCAAATCTAACAGACATTCAGTGAGAAAGACTAAATTCCAGATGTTGTCTGACAGTTTAAATGCATGTCCTCGGGGAACCCCCTACAGTGGAAGCATCCCCAAGAGTAAAGTCTACATACCACGCAGACATGCACAGATAGCAACTGCCTGGTGGTGGTATCCAGCCATAAATAGTTTTTATTCTTCCCTCAACACTTAAGCAGTTCTAAAAGATCAACAAAAAACAGCATTGAACACAAACCATCTCCCCACAGCAGTGATCAAATAAGGTAGGAGACAGACAATAAAATGAGAACTTTTCCACGTGGAGAGTTACAAACCTTCCCTGGATCAGCTGGCATAGCAGCCATCAATACAGGTTCAAAGAGAGTTCTCCTCAGCCCCACTCGAGCTTCAGCAAGTACCCTGAAGGGCTGACTGTCCAAAACAGCAGATAAAACCTGCTGGGTCCAGCCTCAGGCAATACCCATTCCAGCAGCTGTTGGCTCCACTGGATTGTGGTAGTGAAAAGAGCAGTTACACCTCCATATGGCTTGTCTCAAGCAAGCAGCTTCAGTTCCTCTTCTCCAAGAGGAAAAAACTCCCAGCTTCAGATGCAGAGTCCAAGGGGAAGGAGTAAAATTCTTCTCACAGTTTAGCAGTTTTCCTTCCAAATTTCAGAGGATCCTCTAAAAAGTTTAAGCCAGCTTGCCTAAAGCACCTAGCTCACCTTGCGTACCTCTCCTCCAGCACTGGAACCAAAGTGGCTCTGCTCTCGCTCAGCAACACAAACAACCCTATGTCAGGCAGCTGCCAAACTGGGGGCAGCTATTAGGAGAATTAAAAGTGGGAGGGGAGTGAACTAGCTTTCTAAGAAAAAAAAGTGTTATTTTAACATTTCCTGAAGTGAGGCAATCACCCGGGGCTGCTGCCAGCTACAGTCACAACACTTACTCACAACCAGGACCTCATCTGGCATAGAAAATAGAGCATGAATCAGGTCTGGTTTAAAAATAAGGTTACTGGACATAAGCAGCAAGGCTTCAGCTAGAAGGTGACAGGGAGTGTTCATGTATGCCCTGGGTTAGGGATTAATTCACCATCCTTTCTACAGCTTCTCACTCCAATTCCACAGGATACTATGGGAACATAGTCTGTGGGAACATATCGAATCTGGTAATCCTTGAAAAGAAACAAGACTGCTTTTCCTTTCCTTATTCCCTTTTTGTTTGTCAAGTTCAGAAGGGAAAGATCCTTGATGTTCTTTGGGATGTGACTTCTGAAGAACATTACTAAGCAGCATTAAAGCTATTTCCCTACTATTCATGGACCTCAGATGTATGGCACTGATGGGACAGTCCTCACTGTCCTACCTTTAAGCCTGCATGCCTGTGTGTACTCAAGTCCTCAGTTTTATACCTCAGAACTGACACCAGCTCTGTTATAAGATTTCTGAAGTCACTCTAACAGGAGTCTTGCCTTTCCTGAGAGGTGCACATTAATGTTGGATGCTATGATTTTAGAAAAGCTTCAGTTCAAGTCATTTGCTTAGGCTGGGAGAAGGACCATCAGACTGCTACAACTGAATCAACTGCTGTTCCGCAGAAAGCTCCAGATGAACTACCTGGCATTCCCAAGGCCTATGGCACATGGACAAAGGCTGTCAACAAGGAGCTGGCTACAGCACACTTGGAAGCCTACAGACAAGTTCAGCTGTTGGAACATTGATTAGAATAAAGGAACAAAACATTGGCAGGAGGAGAGGCAGAGATTTCCTGAGAGCTGTACAGTACATGTGAGAACACTGCATAGGAAGCAACAACCAAAACAAAGCAGCCTGCCAGACTGCAGGAGTATTGCTGCAGACTGTTTTGAAGCATAATGCTTGAGAGAAGAGAATACAATTCTGTACTCTCCATTAGAGAAGCAGTGTCTTGTGCATTATGATTTACTTTGTCTCCTGCCAACATAGAAGACTTTTATCATATTTTCTCAAAGCTGCTGTACCAAAAAGGGAATCATGAGTTACGGACAACAGAGACTCCTGAAATGCATATGTTAGGATAATGTCTCACTGCCTCCTTCAAAAAGGAAGCAGCTTTTCTGGAACACAAGCACCATTCATCACTTGTCTCAGTTACGACTCTTTCCCCAAAGCAGACTAATAGCACAAGATGAAGAGCTGTAGTCAGAATAAAGAGAAATAAAGGGGACAAGATTGCAACAAAGGGGTCAAATAGACTGAGGGCAGGTCATATACTAAGCACCATACGCCAAAATTCAAGTACAACATGGCTCCTTGTTTGGGCAAGGCAGTAGTGTCTGCTCAGAGCTGGCTGCACTGTCCCTGGCACTGGCCTGGTATATAACTGCAGAGTGGTTTCTTGCCCTGCAGTCAGGGGGCACAATTACACTCCTTTTAAAAAAAAAGCTTCTTCATGAACAATACAGGCACTTATCCCTCAGCAGAGCAGAGAGAAGCTTACCCTCCTAAACTAATGTATTAATGCTCCGGGTATCTTGATATGAGATGCAGCCAGCCATAAATGAAAGGATACTCTAGGGAACCAGCTACTCCAAAACCTTTGAACACTTTGAGGTTTAAGTACAAATGTAAGCACCGAGAGCACCCTTACCTACCACATCAACAGCTCAGGCTTGCTGGAATTCTGCTCTGCTTTATAAACATAAGCCCATCCCCATGGCACCTTATTTTACTCCTATGCTATTTTCAGTTTTATCATTAGCCTTCTAGACTTAAAAAGCTTTCGAACAATTACATGAGAGGGTCAGAGCAAAATTCTCATAGCTGTTTTCAGGGAGTTGGAACTCCCCTCAGTTTAGCTGTTCAGAGCAAATAGATGATTTGGTGGACTATGAAGACCTGCTAGGCTTCAAAACACCTGCTTGCTGGAAACAGATCCAGATATGAGATAAAGACATTTCAGAGGAAGGTGTCAAAGTCCCTGCTGCTCAATGGAGAGAACACAGCTTTTTACAAGGATTTGCAAAGAAAATACATATGGCAGTCAGAGCAGTGTTTGTTTGCAGCTTCTACTTAAGCATCAACATGAATCAGACCAAGTATCTGCCTACCACAGACCTCTCCCAGCTGATGCAGTCACTTTGGTTCCGTTCACCAAAATGTTGTGTGCAACAAAGCAGAAACTTCCTCTGCTCATGTCCACTTCAGCTGTTAGAATGCAACAAAGAACCCAGCCAGGCTGATGCCATGCAGACAGTCTTGACTATCCACAACAGTATATTTTGTTTCCTGGTACCAAATAACTAAACTTCGCTTTCAGTCACTTCCTGAGTGTCACACAGATCCTGGGGGAAAACCTCACATATGAGTGTAAACAGTGCCCCTTGGACAGCTCACACAGCTAGACTATCTTGGAATGATAAGCAGTGTTTGTTTTTTTTTTTTTTTAATTTA
>VXAV01006894.1:157669-169466 GCA_013399715.1 Alectura lathami | reverse complement strand
TTGGAATTTTTTTTTTTTTTTTTTTTTTTAATTTACTTCATTCCTACCTTGCCAGCATTCAAACCTGTTCACCTCAGAGTACACAACAAATGCAATCCAGGCTATCAATACAGCATATGCAAGCCAAAGAACACTCACCCAAGCTGCCCTCATTGTTTCATCAGAAGCCAAGAGGCTGTTCCCACGCAAGTTTTATCACATAGTGGGAGCTTATTTCAGGTATCTAGATCTCAAAGTGACACAGGAATTTTAACAGGCTGCTGTGCAGATTTTCAGCTCCATTTGAAAGGAACTTGCACAGCAACAAGAGCCCTTAAAGTCCCTGTCATACATCTCCACTCAAGGCAAAGTATTTGTACCAACCATTCAGAAAGTCACTGTCACTGCTGGTTCCATCGACATCACCCAAGGCAACACCTGAGCTTCCAGTCTCCATATATCATGGATGGTTCACAACTCAAAATACATAGCACCTAAAGAGTTCTAGAACTAGTGTACCTACAACAATGAAAAGCAAAAATCTTACTGGAAAATGTGTGCAGTTGTTTAAACACCTGTGAAGCACTCAATCAGCCACTGAAAACAGGTGTTTTCATCAGGTCAAGTACTGGCAAGCCAGTCTCCTTCAGTTACAAACTCTATCACAAGGAAGGACCAGAAGCACTTCAGACAGTTACAAAAGGCCTGGTAACTTGGTGCAAAAAACACTTAGCCCTGCTGCAGCTCAACATCTACAGGACACCTGTCTGGAACAAGATTACATGAAGGCCCTGAAATTCCCTCATCTCTGAACCAGTTTCAGCCTGTTTCTTCTCATAGGTTTACTGAGGCTTAACTTTCCCCTATGTTTATAAGAAATACTTCTACATGTAAGAGTACAGACCTTTAGAAACCTGGCATTGTGTACAGACAGTGAATCAAAGAACTACCCTAAAGATTCTCAGCCTGGAATACACCTCAGCAGAAGGAGATAAAACATTCTGCAGTCCTTTACTTGCTTACTCCTTTGGAAAGCTGAACTAAAAAAGACAGCTCTAATGAAATGAGAGCACAAAAATAAATTTAGTTCTGCTAATTCCCTGATTTTACTAGGAAAACATTAAGTAAACTTGGCCCATTTTTCTTGGGCTGGATATTCATCCCACAAGCTAGTGGATAAAAACAGATAGGAGCAACACTACTGCAGATCCTGCAGGTACCTGATGTGCTAGTTGTGGACAAACTGTTGTGCTAGTTGTGGACAAACTTCCCACGAAGACCACTCACACTGAGCTATCTACTTTCTTTGATATGACCTCTAGAAGCTGCTTCAACACAAGTTTTTTTTCCTCTATGCTGAGAAGAACAGATCCCTTGATCCCTTGACCCATAAGAACCAAGCAAAAAGCCAAGAAGGATCAATGTTACCTAACATGCTAACTGGTGGGGAAGAGAAGAACTCTCACACCTCAGATGTAAATGATATTCAAGCCTTAGTCCCAAGGAACCAGAACTCCCTTTTTTCTTGGCATTAATTCTTCGCATCAAAGCTACCACCTTGCTTGCACTGTGCATTCCTGCTAGCTGCAGAAGCTGATGACAGGATAGCTATGACACCCCCACCAATGCGACCATTTTACCAGCACTCTAGCTTTAGCATCCTTCCCACTCCCGTAAGTGTTGATCAAAACCTTGCAGGGGGTGTAAGCTCACCTATGCTGAGGAAGTTCGGCAGTGCTGCCTTAGTTGAGAACAAGCAGCTACAAAGCAGACAGCAGGAACAATTGTGCTAATGTGGTTAGAGCTAGTTTTGGAGTGTTGCAATTGTGCTTGGATTGGGGCTGGGCAGGCAACCCTTGTTGCACAGCAGTGCTTTGGGCAGCACTGGCAAGCCTCCTTACTACCTTACTGTAGGTGTAGAAGACTGTCACATTGCCACAGGGGCAACTTCCCCGGCCCCACCTACTGAAGAGCAGAAGCAATTTGGCTCAGCAGTTTTAGCTGTTGGCAGGGCTTGCTTGGCCTTTGCAGAAAGTGAAACTGCAGTCACTGAGATCATAAGAGGTAGGGCAAGGAAATTTAAGATCGCCTGTGTCCTGGCAAACAGGAAAATCCTCCAGCAGAATGAGGCCTCCAACAAGTAACTGTGCACAACATGTAAAGTGTCTTGTTTTCCCCATCCCGGGAGCACATGGCAGTGACCTACTTAGGCTACAAAGCTAAAAAGCCACATCACTAAGGTGACATGCTCATTCATCTACTAAGCAGCACATTTCATGGTCTTAGACACCAAGAGCTCTGCTCTTCCAGAACATTAAAGCAGCTAGCATAAAACTTTCCCCACCCTGAGACACACCAGAAAAAGCTTCTGTCATCATACAAAATTGCTACAACTAAGAATCAGTTTCTCTACATGAATACAGTACTCCAATATCCTCTCCTTGGGATGGTTCAGCCAGTTTCTGCAGAAGTTTTCTAGCTATTTTTGCAAGACAGTGTGACAAAGACAACATGCCTTCTTCACAGCCTGTATGGACTGGCTGGGTCTCCAGGACACTGGAATTATTCAGAAATCAGTACATCTGAGTAAGCTAAAACCTGAAATGATGACATCCCATCCTCAACCGAGCCACCTACTAGAAACCAATGCGAGTTTCCACTGCCCACCTACCTAGTGAGCTCCTGCTAACTGCAGTGCTGCCTAATCTAGCAGACAAGACTGCTCAGCATCAGAAGAGGTTACTCTGCAAAGTACTTGTAACAATGGAAGGAACTCAAGCAAAAGGAATTCTGCAGTCTCTGCCACACAATGTCCTCTTCAATTGCATTTCTTGTCTGCAATGAAGTTTTTTTGTTGCAGAAAAACTAAGGTATTTCTTTAACTGAAAAGAAAATTGAACTCAAGCTCGTTTTTCATGCAGAAGAATTGTAGTAGATATTTCAGAAAGGTCATTAGATTTATAGCTCTGTTTAAGGGAGCTCCAAGATAGCTCATGAGTGACAGCTTTAGTTGTCACTTCAAGACCAGGCATGGTCTTCAAGGCTCTGTGAAGTAGCTTCTCAGAGGCAGAGGGCAGCCATTTGACTGCTCTGACAATCCCATCTTCAGTGGGCAAGAGCTGCAGTTGTTGAGCTCTATTTTTCACTCACTGTACTTAGTGACAGACTCTTCCCTAATGAGCCTTCAAAACCACAGCAGAACACGTGTTCCTCCACAGCCTCTCCCAGTCATGACTAACATGTAGTCACAGGCACAGCACTAAGATCAGTATGCCATACTGACATAATGACTCTGTCCACAGGCACAATCCGTAACCTCTCATCCATCCCACATGCCTGAACACACTCCAGTGTACTGCAGACAGCACTGTTTCATAACAGATACCAGGCTGGAGACTTGCCTTCCTTAAAGGACAAACGGTAGCGAAGCATCTCATCAGGACCTCTGTTTCCCCGCCTCCCACTCGAGTGCACAAAGCCAGACTGAATGCCGGTAACCTGCATCCATGAAGAGACTGGCATCAGCTTCTTAAGCTATTCTCAGTCACTGCAAGCCATTACATTCTTGGCATCAGACAGCTGTTAGTCCATCTTCCTATGGTCAGTTTACTTAGATCAGTACTCAAGAAATTCCTCTGAATCTTTTCTGAAGCTGCTTCAAGGATGCTTTGCCCTCAGTGTTCTAGCAGGAGTAGAAGGCAATGTAGGTTAAGCTTGACTTCAGACTTGTGTGTTGCTGACAGCAGTTTCTCAACTCCTTGTCCTGTGATGTGTCCATTTCCTGTCCACTCTTACTCATGGACCAGGGCTGTTACAGAGCAAACACTGCCAAACTAAGGACGATGAGACTTAGGCTCGAAATAGTTGATTTCTTGGTCTTGTAACAGACAGATGTTAAAAGGAGTTAAGCAATTTGTTGTGGTTTCCCATCATGCTAGTAGTAGAGCAATCTGCCACAGAGAACACTGCCACATAGGCATATGAGCACCTGCATGGCACAGTAAGCGTAGCTGAGCTGATCACAGGGCCTTAGAGAAGCCATGGTAAAGTACTCTGCAAGCAGGGGCTGACTGAGCAGGCCAGAAAGCCAGCGACTGGAGCTCCTTCCCATAAGGCAGGATGGAGCCCCGAGTTCACCATCCCACACAACTGACAGCTCTGCATCTTACCCGAGGGCTGAGAAACGTAGCCCAAGTCCCTTCCCATGTCCCACATCTGCAGCTGCAGCAGTGACCTTCCTTACACCTCTCCCCTTTGCTCTTCTCCAACATCCTGCTGGTCTAGCATTTGTTTGTAGCCAACTGGTAAAATGCAGCTTTCCAGGAGCAGCTTCAAACTCAGTTTCTAGCAAGTTACTTACAAGCAGCTGTTACAAACCTAGGAAACTGATTGGATCAGCTCCAGTTCCAGGTAGAACTCATCTAAACAATATCTAAATTGTCCTTGGTGCCACAGGAGAGACTGTCACATGCTCAGATGACAGCCAGCTCAGCTAGCAACCTAACAACCATATCTCTGTGGCTTTCAAGATCACAATACATACAAATGGATTGCATACATTCCTTGTTTTTAAATGCAGAGGTTCTGGACAGACTGTAGTGGGGACTTACTGCTGCTGCAGATCACATGTAGTAAGGTCAGCTTTGAGTCATAGCTCTGCACTCCACATAGATTCTTTGGAGGAAATGACAAAAAAGCTGTGGCTTGGCAGTTATGTCAGAGCCAAGACAGCACCTTTTACAGTTTTGTAGGAGAAGGACCTACAGAACTCCCTTCTTCCTCTGAGGAAGGCATAGGGAAACATGGCAGCAAGGTTACAAAGCAATGCAGCTACCACAGATTGAAAACCTGTAGCAAAACTACTAAGTTGTTACAATTACTGTGCTCTTATGTACAGCCCTGTTCCTGCTCCAAGTGCTTTGCACACATTAGTTATCAGCACAGCCATTCTGCAGTGCAAACTGTTTCCAGTTGATGCACTGAGGCACTTGTTTGAGAAGTTTAAGGCTGTGGTGCTCTAGCTGCAACACGCTCCAACAGCACAAATCTTCCACATGCTTCAGCACGCAGACGCCCACTTAGAGAACACAACCACTGGATCAAATGCCTTCCAGACCAGGAAAGACATGCTTCCCAAATACCAAGTTATCATTTCACTGGTCACATTTGGCAAAGTCACTTTTTTTTTTTTTTTTTTTTTTTAAAGCTCCTAGCACCACTTTCAGACTTGGTCCATCAGAGAAGTGATTCTGTTTCTCACTACTTGTGTCAAGAAATCATTTCCTGGGTATGGGGTTTGTCTATATTGAAATTAAGGTTGTTTGGCAGAGCTATATCAAAAGCTGCTTCCAGGATGATTCATTGCAGTCTCTGCCTTAAAAAAGGGGCACTAGTGTCCTGGGGTCTTGGAAGAGATTATTCCAAGGAGAAAAAGTAAGGTAGCAAAGAGATTCCAACAGCAGAAATCATCTGCAGGAGTCACAGTTCTGATTTCTTTACATGCTTTCAAGAGACAGCTCTGATCTGCTTGCAGACTAAGTACAATGGGAAATAAGTCAAAGGTCACAGGAAGGCAGGAAATGTGACTTTTTCACCTCATCCAAAAGATCACCTTTCTTACACTTTTGAACCTGTCTGACCACCTCAGTCATTTTTTCCTTATGTTATTGAGACTTGGCATGTAAACAAGTGGTGCTTCCAGGGGATGCCTCCCATCCCAGTAAAGTTGAAATCTCTGCTTGGCACACTGCAAACACAGAAAACCCCAGTTTTATAAACAAGCTGCACTTGAAAGACTAGTTTGTGGAACTGAACTAACAAGCACACTAACAGTACTTGTCTTACAACTTCCCTCTTCCTCAGCAGCCAACTCCATACTGCTTTTCTACTGCTACATACTCTTCAAATTAAAAAAACAGACTTGTTAAAGATTTTCTATAACCAAGGGTTACACTGAGGTTTCCATTCAGATACCATATAGCATTGCCCTTTGATAAGCACTCTTTGAGGGCAAGGAGCTGTCATTTTAGCTATACTTAGCAACTCCAAGACAGCCAAGTGCTAATGCAGCCACCAGGGTAAAGTCTCAGAGGAACTCCTCTTCAGGAGCTGTAGGTTAGATGGCTACTCAGCAAAAGGTCCCAGGGTCTTCCAGCAAATATTAATTCCAGCAAAGCAAGCAACAATTATTTTGGCTGGCATTACACTCCAGAAGCCATTCAATAGATAGCGTAATAAACTGTTCAGCACTGATATTGAAAATATAAAGACAGCACCCAGCTAAACTCTGCCTCATTTTTCTTCCCCCTTCCCTCCAGCACTGAAGCTGTATATCCCTATGTAGGCTGCATTTAGTGAAGTATACCCTCCTACACAATTAGGCCACCATAAGTTTCACATAGCAGATGTTTATGTCCAGAGCTATTTGCACTAAAGAAGCCCACATAATCCATTAAAGCCACCATCTTAGGAAGAGCTCCACGCTTTCAGTTATTTCCCTGTTCACTAATTTGCACTCTGACTGAACAAAACAAGCCAACAGAACAAATGTTTCAGTAACAAGGCCCTCCTTCTCATACGAGATGAGTTAAGAGTTTAATCCTAGCAGCAGAAATCTGTGTTTAAGTTCTCAGTAGTCACCTACCAGAACTCCTGATCTTTCTCCTTCCTAGGTGACAGCAGGGAAGAACAAAGAAACTGGTACAGCTGCACCTTGTGCTATCCTCTCCAAGTCCAGGGGAGGTCAGTCTCCCATTCTAGCTATCCTTTGCCTGGAAGTAGGTTTTTATTAAGTCTTTCAAATGTGCTGTGTTTGAAGGAATAGGGGAAAGCAACATGGTTCCTAGCTTGCTTATGGTTGTCAGTCATAGGCTGAAGAGTTAAACCTTACTGTACTAAGATCCCATAGAGTTAAGTATTCCAGTCCTTAAAAGCAGTTCTCAAATACATGACTTGAAAAATGTCAGGTACACAGCAGGTCGAAGATTCCAAGCCCTGCTCCTCAATGCAATACAGTCTATTCAGTCTGCAGTCAGTCTGCACAGTCCAGCAGGATTTCTTAGGAAAACCATTTGCAGTCTGAGCTACTTCAATATTAAGGTTGCCCAGCTACAGCCTCCTCCTTCCTCTTTTCATTTAAAGATGTCACAACTACTGTTAACAGTAAAGCAAAAATCCCCACAGCCGAGCAGCTGCCAAGCACTAGATTACTCAGCCTGTTGCCCTCAAATGGGTTTATTGTGTCTGAAGCTTCAGTACACATATCTACATCAAATACATCCATGCTAGAGGGGAAGTTGTGCAAATGTCTGGTACTGCTCACCAGCACCGCAGAAAGTGCTGAAATCTGGGCCCTGCAGCAGAAACAGAAACTCTTGGTCCATTACAACAGTGGATCTCTGCTCCCTCCCAGCAGAGGATTTGGTACCTACAGCACCAAACACGTAACACTGCCCTCTGCAAAACTGAAGACGACAGAGCAGCACATTCAGTGGCAGCTAATTCAGCACCTTATGGTGAGCAACTGAAGTTACCCTGCATCCCTGCTTCATAGCAGCTCACCCTAGGGCGCTTCAGCACAGCATTTCTTGGACTTCATTTCCTCTGCTTGGCTGCAATACCGCTACCAGCCTACCATGTAGCAAAGGAGAAAATGCTCTGTGCAAGTAGAAGAGATGGAAAGCATCACACCCTTACTGCATCACAGGGATGGAATTAGGGCAAGAAGTAAAGGCAAACAACAGGAAAATGGAGGACATCTCAAAGTGCCTAATCCTGAGGAAGAAATTTCAAGGCCTAGCACACCTGATACCCAGCAGGACAGCATTCTGCTCCTCCTCACAGAAGCCTGATTTTTTCCTGACATTAAAAGGAAGTACTAATTAGATTTTCTTCTCCTCCAGTTATACAGTTTCTTTGCATTATCACCCTCACCAACACAGCTGGCATCCCTTTCCTCACATTTAGCAACCATCTCCAAGTTCACATCTCTCCTCCTCCCTTTTTCAGTCTGCATTCTGTCCATTGACCTCTGTCACAGCATTCCAAACGCCACCATGCAGAACTGATGTAACAAAACCTCTCATCCCACTGCTGCTATTTTTCAGAGAGGAAATGAGCAAGCCTTTCAGCCAGGAGCTGATGGGTTTCCTGACTATTTCAGAAGTTTTTCCACCTGATCAGATACTATGACAATGAAAACATGAGAAAGAAATTAATTCTATAACCCTGAAATTGAGCTGCTTGCTCAGTATACTGTCTGCTTTCTTAAAATGTAGTCCTTCACTGCTCCCTGAGAAAATCTCAGTTTTGCCTCTCCTACCACATTCCTCCAGCATCCCAGACACAACAAAACGGCTGGCAAAAGCTAGCTGCATTGCTCAGTCCATACCACTGCAACAGGCTTCTAAAGGAGTTAAAGCATTGTATGAAGTACCAGTTGCTATGACACAGCAAACCCCTCTATGACATCTGCAGAAATCCTCCCAATGGTACAGATGTATGGACTCGGGAGAAGAAAAAGCAAGCTTAGGGCTGTTTTGAAAGCCTAGAAGCACTGGTATCCTTCCAAAGATGTATTGTTCCCTTTAGAGCAGGCTTACTGCCAAAGCAAAAAGGACTCACTACCACTAGGTATGCAGCAGCACTGCAGGACAGAAGTAGCTGAAATGAAATCAATATCAAATTTTGGTTAGTACCTCACCTGTGACACTGAGACAAGACTAGAAGAAAGCTTTTTATGTAAGTTAAAAAAAAAAAAGTGGTGGTGATACTGAGATTTGAAAAAGTAGTATATCCATTTGTGTATTTTACAACACAGAAGTTAGTTGAGAGGCTCTTAGACCAGCTTCCTTCTGGTAAACAAGCAACCAGAAATCCCAGGTTACAGCCTGGCTGTACATCTAAGTCTGTTGTCTATCAGCTAACCAAACAGCCCATCCATTTCTAGAAGTTAACTTTCTTCTGACAATATCACAGCAAGATGCCTCCAACAAGCTTACCTCATAGAATAATTCAGGCTGGGAAGGTCTCACAAGGTCTCTAGTTCAATCTCTTCCTCAAAGCAGGGTTAGACTATGATGTTACTCAGAGCTTTATTCAGTTCACTCTGGTAAACTGTCAAAAACAGAGACTGCACAACCTATGGACAACCTGTTTCAGCACTTGACTCTCTTCACGGTAAGAAACTTTTCATTACACCAAGAGTTATACATCCTCCTCCCTATTCAAGTAATTTCAGTTTAATCAGCCAGTTTAAGGCTGAACTTGGTGTTAATCCTCAGGTAAACATACCTTAAACAAGTACAGCCTTTTTAATCAGCAGTGAATCACTAAGCATTGTAAGCACACATTTAAAGGGTTCACAGGTCTTTTTGTCTTACCTTGCCACATGGAAAAACTTAGCCTTCTTCTACAATATTTACCCAGATCATTTCTTCCTGTGCTTAAGCGTTGAAACAGAGGAATGAAGGCACATCCTGATGTATAAAGACCCAGTAGATCTTTCACAGCTTACTCAGACTACAAATTCAGGCCTTTCCTGTCCTGAGGTCTGTGGAGACTGAGGGTGTCACTGCTGAAGACAAAAACCTCACAAGAGGAGGCAGTTGAGTCACTGAGGAAGTGATTTTTTTTTTTTGTAGACTGTTTAGAAAACTCTTCTGTTCACTTAGGCAAAGGATGTTTTCTGAAGTCACCACCCCTGCACGTGCTTCCAAAACACAAGTCCACAGTTATCCTAGGTTCCTTAAACCAAGTTCAGGCCTCCTAACCTGAAAGCCTGTCAGATTCTTCAATACCTCTAACACTTGCCTATCTGCAAGAAAAGCTTTCTGCAGCCTCCTTCAATAGGTCTAGCAGTTTTAGTAGGATGAGGCAGACAACAAAAAGCATATTCAGCTCACAGATAAGGCCTTTTGCAATTAATCTCCAAAAATGTCTGACTTCTGTTTTCTAGGAAGTATTTCCCCAGCCTCTACTCTCAGATGAGATCTTGAAACCATAACCTGGACATTAGATGTAAGAGTCATCTGATGTACCAAAGGCACAACATGCTACGTAATGGCAACATCTTTTCTTCTGTGTCCTGACTGCTAGGGAAGCCAGCCACATTTCCCATTTCCCAGAGCCATCTGCTCCACAAGCAATGCTGTGGCTCAGACCTACCAACTAGCAGCCCTCCCTATGAGGGTCAGCACGCCCCTTGGAAACAATGCTAAAATGCACCCAGCTCAGCCACACCACACTTGAGGAAGTACTCCACCTTACAGGAACAGAGCTCATCTTTTTAAGTGGAAAAGATGAAAGCCAGAAGCTGGATGTTCATACAAACCTCATGCTCAGTGCAAGTCTTTGAAGGCAGGAAGGCTAGGGTGGACTGGGAAGAGGGCTGTCTGGCTAGAGGCTATGGATTGCTTCACTACCACAACCGAGTGTCTGAATACTTGTTGTCCTTTCCCGTGCTATGCTCCACCTCTAGCTATGTGGCCAGCACTCGTCTGATAGCATCAAACGATGCACTGCACCTTACCATCGGCTGGGGAACACTGCATCACACCAGTGTCTGACACTTCTCCATGCACAGCCCCATTGTGATGAGCCCGGCTTCATCTCTACCTCCCACCCAAGTAGAATAGCCACTGATGTTCCCAGGCAAGGAGGTATCTGCATGCTAACTCGGAACAAATAGGGATCAGGAGATTTCAACATCCAGATTACTTTCAAAGAAGGAATGTAGAATTAACTTCAAAATAAAACACAGTTTATTATCAAAGTTAACTAGGTACTTTGCTTTGAAATACAATTTCTCCGCCTGCATCAAAGGACTGTTAATTTCAGTCCTGTAGCGAGGAAGTAGAAGAAATGAAAGCATCTGCTTGGAAGAGATGAATGCAAGATTAAAGGTGTTTGTGACAGAAAGCTGGCAGCAGTCTTATGTTTTCTATTCAAGTTTGATCTGGGAACAACAACAAGCCTTAAAACATAATAAAAGCTATGGAAAAACCCTTCCCAGATCCAACAACATAGCCGGAAGATGCAATTTTTCTTCTCCAGCTGCTGCAACAGCCAGCTGAGGTGAAGAGTCCAGACAAATCCAAGCTTGCTACCCAGTGTAATCAAGCACCTTGGCTTGCTCAAGTCCACAGCATCCCCCACCACAGCTTTCAATTCCCTCTTCCTCTCCAAGCCTCCAGAGGGAAAGCAGTTTCCTAGGGATCTCCCTCAGCAGAAAGGAAGCAGAGTCACACCATGGCAGAATGCCTCCAGAATGTTTTGGCATAAATGGTTTGCAAACCAGCCAGTAAAGGAAAAAAGCATTGGCATTTCTTGTCTGCCTAGAACGGTCTGTTCTCTGCAGAAAGTCAAGTCAGGATCATGGGTTTGTTATATAATACAAATTTTTAGACATTGTGCTCAAGTCCAGTCCTGTAACAGCAACACAGGGGCACAGAAGTGCATCAAGGGTACATCAGCAGCTGTCTGCATCTCCATAACCTTTAGTTGGATTTGCTGGCACTTTAGACAGCAGGGCAGAGGACTGCAACCTTTTCAGCATGGAAAAACATGAGGAAGAGCAGCCATGCTGTGTTGTACAACAGGCTTCCACTGGAAGGGAACCAAGCAGAGAGCTTATGCTTTGCTCATGCAATCTAAACAGAGGAAAAAAAACATCTCCATGTCTTGGAGATACTGAGGATAGAACAACAAGGAAAGTCCCTCCAAACATCTCTCATGCAGACTTAAGAGTCTTACTGAGGGCCACCCTGACCTGCTATTTTTGTTGAGGAAAGGACTTTTTTTTTTTTTTTTTTCCTTTTAC
>VXAV01006894.1:145213-155891 GCA_013399715.1 Alectura lathami | reverse complement strand
TTTTTTTTTTTTTTTTTTTTTTTTTTTTTCCTCTGGGCCAGTTTAGCTTAGTCATCCAGACACACAAGATTAAGTCTTGTATGGAGCAATCCATCTTTAGCTCCCGCCACAAGAATATTTATCCCCAAAAGCCTCCTAGCTCAGCATCAACAGTTAGGTCAGGAAACACGGTGCTGGAACATGTAAATGTTGCAATTGGAAGTAGCCATAACAACTTTTACAACACCAGTTTAAGGAAGGATACTGTAAGGAAAATTTGTGCAAAGGGAATGGAATCTCCTTAGGTATCAAGGAGCTAGCCTGTTTTCAAGGTCAAGCAACATCCCAGAGATCCCAGTTTGTGTATGGATGCCTCTGGCTTTCTAGGCAGTTCAGTCTGGCAGTCCAATATTTCTACTTTCAGAAAGAGTTGAAAAAAACATTTAAACATTCTTTGCCCAGAAAGTTTCTGCCCACAAATAAGCTTAATTTCAGATATTAAAGCCATACTGAAAGCCTTACTCTCCACTTAGTTCAAGGTCAAACAAAGTTTTCAGAAGTATTTTGCCCTCAGCAAAGTGAGCAATTGAATACAGTCTGGGCATTATGGAAGACTTCCCCAGTAATCATCTCAGAATCACAGACTGGCCTTGCTTGTTTATTTCACAGGGAGGACACACATGGCAATCAAGTTCAGTGCAAAGCTAACTGATGCAAAGGCTACAGGTTTTGTTTAGCTACCTGCCAAGACAGTCTACAGCAAAGAAGCCATCTACTAGCACAATTTTCATAAGGAAGGCTCCTTAACACTCTAAGCAGCTTTCCAAAAATCTTTCCTTTAAATTATGAAGAAGCAAAATCACCTCCATGGAATGGAAGAGGTGGTCAGTCTTCAATATCTGAGGTCTATTAGGGGCTGATGCCAAGACAGTATTTATCTCTTTTCTTTCCATCTTCCAAGCACTCTGACACCACCACAGAAGCCTGAGTAAGCAGAGTTTGAAGAACACACATGTTCACCATCTCTTCCTGCCCTCCCTAGGGCTTCTCAGCAGACTAAACTGTGGGTTTCCTCTCAAAAACAGAAATTTCAGTACCTGTAATTAAGCTGGCTGCTTTCTGCTCTGACTATTCCAGACATTGCTGTCTGAGTCCTTTCCATTAAGGTTACATATTCAAAAACCTCCAGTGAGAGGAGATAAGAAACAGTGCAAGACTCAGTGATGGTGCAAGTTCATTAGATAGATGTAAGCAAGCCCAAGTTGTCTTATCTGGGCACTACACAGCTGCCGGTACTTTCACAGTTCAAAGGCGACACAAGAGCCTGTACAGCCAACCTACCCTCCCAACATGCCATAGTCATCATAGGTCCTCATAAATCAACATGCCTTCTAAATAAGTGTTTAATATAAACATTTGTGCAGTCACTTAATTCCTGGTGAACCAATCTATTTGATGTGGGCCACAGAGAGCTCCCATGACATCAATGGAAAGTTTCCAATTAGGAAACCAAGTTTGAAGCACATGAAAAGAAATATATAGAGAGGAAGAAACAAGAGATCTGTTCTTAAAATGCAATATACCTAGGAACAAGCAGAGAAGACAAGCTGCCTTGTGTTTTCAGAGTTTATCAAGTAAGAATTTTAGAGACAAACAATTATGTAGCTGCTAAGCCCCTTCAGTATCTAAGCTTCTGTCTTTTCTAAGGCTGGTCAGCCTGGTCAAAGTATGTTCACCTCTTTTGCAGCTGCTGCTCAAGCCCTTACTCCCTTTGAGCAGCCTGGCTGGCTCATACAGCTTGAGCAAGATTTGCTGTGTACAAGCACCAATTTCAAAGTAATAACGCGGCCGCTGCCACCCACCATTCAGTGCACCACAGCCTTCCAAACATGGAATAAATGTATGCTGTCCAGGATACCCAAAGCCCAGAATATCAAATAAAGCCACCACACACAACAGTATCTTGCTTCCTTAAAGAAAAGGAGCACCAGACAAACCTTATTGTGCAGTTTTATCTCTACAGTCAATTCATTATACCAACTACTACTTCCTACACTCACCCTACACCTGTCCCTGGTAGATAATCCCAATGCTTTGTGATACCATCCTAGGACTTGAAAAAGCTGGTACAGAGATCTTCACCCTGGCTAAATGCATCTAGGCATGTATTAATTAGTCTGCCCAGCTTTTGTATCAGACTTGCAGGTAAAAATGGTTACATTCAGCAACCAGAAAAGCCACCTCTCACTGCTGTCAGCCTGCCACCTGCTGGACCATCTGCTTTGACCACTAGGGGACAGGGAGAGGACTTCCATTTGATGCCCATTTAGCACCACAACCCTGGGTCAGACAGGATTTCCACAATCAGCTTGCTCTGTGAGTGGCTTAGACATGCTCAAACAAGATTTAGCAATACATGGAACACTTCATTAGTGCAAAAGCTGCCTCAGCAGTGAAGTCACTGGTGGGTCTCCTGCTGTACTATTTCACCTTGAAATGGAAATTCCCAAGAAGCCAAGTGTTTTTTCAAGAATACTTTGGAACTTGGATTGGCTAGCATTTTTATTTTTGAAGCTTTGAAGAGAGCCAAATCCTGGTAACCTAAGAGCACATTGCTCCAAGCATGTCCTAGTGCCATCCTTCCTGTTCACCTTAATGACTATTAGATTGAAAGCAGTTCTCCTACCTCAAATATACAGGCGGGATTTCTCATCCTTCTTAACACATGGTCTACAGCACACCCTGCTCCCCAGTGCCCACTAAGCTTTTACCTGCATCAGGAAACCCCTTCCCACATAAGCCAAGAGCCATTCAATTCTCATTCCTTCCCAGCAACAGTGAAATCATTAACAGCCATCCTTCCCCAGTTCCACAGGAGAAAAGTTGTTGCACTTACCCCACAAAACAGTCCAGCTGAAGACATAACGTACCTTGCTCTTGTGTGTTTCTAGATGCATACCAGAAGCCATGCCACCCCTCTGGCATAAAGCCCAAACTTGCCTGACTAACAAATTTAATCAAGGGGCATTGTGCATGTCCCAACAGCTGAGTGCAGTCAATGGAAATTCTGTTTGCACACACTAACAGTGTGCTGCCATCTGATAGCACCCACAGCAGCAAGCCTGAGCTCTTCTACCTACAGCCATCTAGCTGGGAAGAGAACACCAGTGAACACTTAAAACTACATTCCTACAGTAAAGGACAGACTGAAGGCACCTCCTGAGTCACAGCCAAATCCCCTTCTGGGGAAACAGTCAACAGCAGAAAATCCTTAAAGAAAATACTACCAAGTCTATAGACAAGTACACCTAGAAGCAAAATACTCTTCTGAGACTAAAACTCAAGCAGCAGGGTCACTGGAATTCCTTGTAGTTAAACATCTAGACATACCTGCCATCCTGGAGTGACACCACACTTGGCAAGCTTCCCCCAGTGAAGCAGTGCGCTGCTCTGGCTGTGGAGCAAGCACTACGGTAGTTGCACAATCCATCTGCTTGCAGCACTGGGATACAACTCCTTCCAGCCTCACTCTCATCTCACTTCTCAGGCGCCCCCTCCTACTTGAACTGTTGACACACAAAGCTGTGTCTCTTGCAGATCCAGTTTGGGGTCCGCATGCTGTGCAATGGTCTGATTACTCAGATATCAGGCCTGGAGATTTAATGTGACTCATGCCACAAGTTCAGATTCAGGCCTGTGTGGGCACATGAACTGCCTCTCCCCAACAATCTCACTTAAAGGCAACATCTTTCAGTCGCTTGGCATGCACCTCCCCCAGAGGATCAGAAGCACAAGAAGAACACCAGTACACTGATAACACAGCAAGGATTCAGCTGAGAAAATAAGTAGAGCAAAACTTCCAGGAGAGCTCCTTCAGGACCTGATTCTTGCAAACACAGGCTTCAAAAAGTTATTTCACAGCCTCTTGGTCCTTAAGTAAATCTTGAAGCTGATATACTCCAGCAAATAAAGACAGTATCTCCAAATACCATCTCAGCCACTGAAGTGAGCTCATTAATAAACTTAAGATGCATGTTTTTCCCTTTTTTCTCCCCTCCAAAATGCCAAGATACAGCAAGTCAAACTCACACCTTGGACAACCAGTGGCATATTACAACATTGGTTTACCTCTGCTCCCCTGGATCTTCATTACTCAAACTCACAGCCACTTTATATCAGATTAACTGCCCCCCCCCTTTTTTTTTTTTTTTATATCTTCTACAAATGCAAGCAGCAGCTGAACATCGGCAAGAATGTGCCACATACCTAACCTTACAGCAATATCCTGCTGGAATCAGTGCCATGTGTGCAGCCCTTCTGCCCTGTTCCTCTTCAGCTGCAAACTAAGCTACCCTAGCAAGACCAAAGACATGCATGTGCCTGAATCAATACTAGAGCCACATCTGAGGCTGAAACCACTTATGTCTGTCTGGTCCTTGTTGCAAGAGAGACACACAGCACTCCAGAATAGCTGGGATTTAGCAGGGAGGAAAGCCCTGGCTCGCACAAAAAGAAATATTTGTTGATTCACTCCAGCTCCATTTTGTTCCAGCTGGAAGTGCACAACATGCCACATGGAAAACCCCAGACCATTTGTAGTGAGACTGTGTGGGACATTAGGCAAGGAAGCCCAGCCCTCAAGTCATTAGCACAGAGCTGTGACAACAAGCTGTTGGGTAACAACACAGTACATATCAACCTGCAGCAGCTCAGGGCTATCAGTAAGCCCAGAACAGACAGTCCAAGCAGCTACACTGCCTGCCCATACAAGTGAGACATATCTTGACAAGCCAGGTACTTTCTAGATCCATATAGGCCCCAAATATCTTTTCAGCAAAAGCATCAACGGATATCGCCTGCAGCTGCTCAACAGTTCCTAGGAACTGGGGCCTCTGTTCTAGCCCTCCCATTTCAGCTTACCTTTCACCAACTGGTCCACAAAGTTTTAGCTATTTCCTCACATGGGCACCACCTGAAACTTCAAGTCCCAGATGCGCCAGTGCCTTGGCATTGGAATGGGACTAAGCAATCCCTCCGTCATCATCCAAGTTCAATAACACAGTATGCTTAGCTTTTAAATAGCTATGAAAATTTGACTAGAGATCGCCCCATGCAGAACAGCTGACAACACAGCAGCAGCCCCTCCATACGACACAGAGTCCTGATTCCTCCATAGTGCAGATCAAGACTACTGTTTGGAAGCATTTCAAGGGTCGTTATCCTTTTCCCTGGGAAGCAGTGCTTTGCTTGCTTCCCTGCCACACAGTTCACCTGGCTACATCACTGCAGACCCAGGGGTCCTGAAGATCATGACAAAGAATCAGCGTCTTGCTGAGAACTGCACTTTGGCCAACTCCAGGATTTCCTGCAAGCCTCAAGACACCATAGCTGGAATCCAGACATTTTTGACATCTCTGTTTAATGTAGAGTTAACTTCCAAAAGGCCATTCAAACCAGAAGTTATCCACAGTGAAGTTGCCAAAAATTTAAACTAAGGATTTCTCAACATCTGAGACCAATGTAGCCTTCTCATGTAGAGAGCAGCTTGGCCTTAGCCCTTGCTTGCTTTCCTTGGCTGTTTACCATCAGCAACTCACGTTCTTTAGAACTAAGTAGTTTCTGTAGTTTTTGTGCAACCAAGTGCCTTTGTACATTTATGGTGTCAAGGCCCCATTCGGGATCTCCTCAGGACAGATTCCTGACATGATAACATATCAGCAATCCAAAGAAAGCAGTTTGAAACATCTACACAGCTGCTCCAACTTACAAGCTTCATCAACGCCCCCTCCCAGGCTAAAAGAAAAAGCCCATGTTTGGTAACCCCATATTTAGTCATTACTACCTTCTGCCCCAAAGCTTTCAAGTCAGAAGTTGTTGCTTTCACTTTGAAATCAGGCAGATGTTTTTGTGTTCTTTTCGTACATGCAAAAAGCTTCTAGCTCTCAGAAGAGGTTTTGCAGGTTAAAAGCTTTAGTGTTGCACAGTAGCAGCAAAAATTCAATTCCAAGTCCATATTCACATTTCCTAGCAGAGGAAAAAAAACAACAAAGCCAAAAGTAGGCAAGAAAATATTAGTGAACAAGACTCTTCAGAGTTAAGAAGAGTAGGTAAGGCAAGGGCAGGTGGCTTCCAGTAAGATGTTCATTCATGAGAAGTCTTCCTGCTTAAACATTCATCAGCTTGGATGAGCTATGGGATAGAGACCATTAAACAGAACCTGGCATTAGCATCTATCCTTGCCAAAGGTGATCAGATAACAAAAACATTCGCTTTATTTTCTCCTTTCCTGAAAACCCTAAAGCAAAACATTGAGCAACTGAAGCAAGGCCACACATCAAGCCAGATGTATAGAAAGGATTAGCCCACAGCTGTCCCTGGCTCGCAGCCCTGCACTCATCCCTCTGAACCCCACTCCCTGGGGCACACACAACACTGTCAGATTGCTACAAGCAGCAGCTGGCCTGGAAAGCTCTGGATCTTAAGCCTGATCTCAGGCATGGCAACATGCAACAAAACACGGTCCATGAGAGAGCACGGAGCACCCACCTCCCTGCATCTGCCCATGCCAGTGGCCCATGCCCAGAGCACACAGTTAACATGCTCTTTCCAAAGTAGGGGCAAAGGCTGCCTGCAATACCCAGGCAGCCCATAGTGCTGGGTCTGTTTTACTCCATTTCAGCTCAACAGCAGGACACGAATCACAACTCAGCTGATGTTCTATCACTACCCTTACTCACCCTCTTTGTATGCAGGGGGTGGACCTCAAGATAGCATTGAACTCACATCACATCCATCTTATCATGCAAAGCCTGCTTGTATTTCCTTCTCTTAAACACTACAGTAAGAGTTGAGGCAGCTTGTGTCACCTCATAGCTACAGAACAAAGTAGCCCCCCTACCCAGTTGGCACCCAGAATTAAGATCTAAGCTACAATCTCTGTATTAGAACACTCCTCAGTCACACAGTCTCCAGATGGGCAAATCTGAAGCATCAGTAACTCCTGAGCCTCCTCAGGATCCAAGCCATACTAGCTCACAGGCAGGTTTGTTCCAGCATCACACTATAGCCCTGTTTCAGGGGGACAGGGACAGATTTAGTGACTAGCTAAGAAGTCACCATTCAAGAAGTTGCTGGCTTTTGTATCCCCATTAAACTACTCAGCTGCAGCCTGTGCAAGGAAGCTAGTGTAGCCCATCACTGAATATGCTTATTTACAAGTTTTCCTTCTGCAAGGAGCAGAGGCAGCCAGCAGGACCTCACATTTCAGAATCTGTATGGAAAAGGACTGAACTCAGTGGCTGACTGAACAGGAGCAGAGAGATTCTTCTTGATTTGAAGTTGACCCGCATCCCTTTTGGCAGGCATTTAATCAAAGAACAAGTTTGTGTGCCTAGACAGACATGCACAGCTGTCAATAACCTGACCAGCCTGAGTCAGAGGTATTTTCAGATGTCTCTATTTCTGCCTGTTTACAAAGCTTTTTCTTGGATCGCAGCAATACCAAGCAGGGTTGTTGCCTCCCAAATGTTACAACACTTCTTACCCAGAGCCACCACAAACAGTCCACAGCACTAGACAGATTTGAGCATTTACTAAATAAAAAGCCACTGCTTGGGAGTGTCTAGAACAAATCAGCAAGGTAAGCTGCTGAAGGCCACCCCCTACACAAGTGCCAGGTGCAGGTGTTCTTTTATGGCCCAGCACAGCATTATGACAGAGTGAAGTTCTAGATCTCATTGCTGCATCTCTTATCTGGACTTGACAGGGTTTTACTTCAGTTTTTTTTTTTTTTTTTTTTTTACAAAGCCCCAAAACTTCCTGTTCTGTTTTGATCATTTATACAGTAAGCTTAAATTCTGTAACTCACTGTGATTCCCTTGGGGGGACATTCTTCTGTGCACAAGAGTAAATTTCCTTCGGCCTCCCATCATGCTCAGTTGCCCAACAAGACTGCTGGGTGACCCTACTTCACCTAAACATATGATCAGCCAGAAGAGAATTTCCTGCTCAGCCCAGCAGGCCAATTTACTTCAGCCTAGGAGCTCCCACAGTATTACCTGTGAAGGCAGAGTGGTACAGAATTGATAGGGAAGCTATGAACAACCTCCTTCTGATTTAAAAGAAAAAAAGACTTTTTAGTAGCACCACCTTGAAAGCTAGTACTTTTAAGTTAGTTTTTCCTCACATTTGCACTCTGGCCATCTCCTCCAATACATGCCCCATCTTTGCCAAGGACAACTGCCCACATCTCCCCTCCACCCCCAGCAGTTATTTATTGAAGCCCTGGCAGCTGTAGCAGTTACTCACATGGAGGAGTAACACAAGGGAAGAGCTTTGTTACTCAGAGCTGTGTAGTAACTGGAAGTGAGTCAGCACCTTGACATCAACCCATCCTATGGTGACCACCAGCGAAGCAGCCCAGTGACCGCAGTTTGGTAACCTTGGTCCTCAGACATTTATTCACTTGTATCCTGCAGGCATTACACAGCTTTGCCTGGAAGCAACTGGTGTCTAACTTATACCAGCAGCTTAGTCTGTTAACTCATATCACATGCCTGCAAATGTGGGCAAGCAGGGCAGCGACTTTCACAGCCAGCCATACATACCAGCCTTTGGTAAGGTCAAGAGCTTGTCAGCATAATCCATGCAGGACTGCTAAGCTGTTTCTCTGCTGCTACAGAGCTACCATCACTCTACTACTTAACACAAGCAGAAGCCTCCCTCCGCAGGACAGCAAGATAAGCTGTTCCAACAGAGCACTGCTGCACTGTCCAGCGGAGGTCTCATCAATAGTTCCTGCCAACACCAGTTAATCCTTGCTCCCCTTGTCAGCACCTGACTCCAGACTGAGTCAGTACACATACGCTTCAGCCCAGAACTGTAAGCGCAGCTTGCATAGGTGTATCATAACTTGCTAGTCTGAACTACCAGTTCCATGTATTCAGTAGCACCAGCCACAAGATCTGACTGAGACAGGAACCTCAGACAGACAGAGGGCATACCCTCTTCCACATCTTGCATTCTTCAAAGGTAATACTAACTCAGAAGATTGTTTGTCAACAGTTTGCACTCATTCACAAAACTTGACTTGGTATCCTCACTGGCTCACTCTTCACAGATTTTTAATTCAGGTAACTCCATGTTTTTGTTTTTGTTTTTTTTTTTTTAATTACCCCTCACAAGAAAGATTCAATGAGACAAGCAGCCCTTGCCAACTGTTTTCACTTTTTCTGAGGAAAGAAAACAGGGGGACCAGGAGAAACAAGAGAGCAGCAAGCTGAGCACATTTTCCACATCCAGGATCCAGCTGCAGCGATTTGACTCCACACAAATGCAGCACATCTCAGCTAGCCAGTTCCTGGAACCAAAACCACATCTCTGAAGTCTCTAGCATAAGTTTACAAACAAACTCCCATTACATTACAGTGCAATTCAGTAACCTCTAAAGCAGGAGAGAGGCTGCAAAAGCCTGCTGCTCATATACTGCAACAACACAATGCCCCCCAGAGGAATGTACTGCTGAACTTCATCCCTTGTCTTCAGCAGAACTAACGAGAAGAATAAATTGAAGGTTTATGCGTCCATCATCACAACTCCTGAGAGCCACAGCAGGGCTGGAGGCCAGGCGTGCTGACAAACAGGGAGGGGACGGGCACACCAACAGCCGGTTGGTCAGAGAAGACTCCTCCAAGCCAGTTAAGTGCCTCTCAGCAGTGCCATTTGCTTTGTAAACAGCAGCACAGTTCCATCACATTCCCTGTAAGTTCCCTGTCAACTCAGTGCAGGAACGCCCTTCTTCCTAGGCCAAGATTAGTATTTTGACCCCAACCATTCTATAGCCAGATCTCTTTCACTGAAGAAGATAGCTTCTGGGACAAAAGGATCATAAACTCATTCTGTATTGCTATCAGGGAAACAAAAGTTGATCTTTATCTAAGGCAGCAGCTTCCATCTCTATAATCATTTCATAAACTTCCTTACCTCGTGCAATGGCTCAGTGCAGAGCTCTGATCAGGCGTGGCCTCTGTCACTCATCAGCCACACACTGCCTACTTCTCCATCAGGGAGGAGGGAGAACGAATGCATGCTTCTGCACCAGGCTACAGCAACATTGCTCTCACCTTATAACAACACTCTAGGTACTTCAGCTATAGGATTATACAGGCTCCCATTATATTAGCACAGATTTATGCAGTTAATTAGGCCTTGCAAGGCATGCTCCAGAGACCACCAAAAGCAGCACTACAACCACAGACACTGAACAAACAACTCCACTTCCTCAATGAGCTGAACTTACTGTAAGATCTCCAGACTGACACTATCAGTGTTTGCTTGCCAGCCCCCACACAGCCGCACCAGCTGCTCCCGCAGCCCACCCAGACCCGGCAGCCCCCGGGAGGCCCAGCCCCAGCCCCACACTCACACGTTAAGCCCCGGGCCAGATGGTGCCCAAGCCACGCTGGGCTTGCAAGTGCCTCCGAGCTGCACTGGTGGGGCTAAAAGCCTAGTCTAAACCCAGCGTTTTGTTATTTTTAAAAATATATATATTATTTGGAGTTGGCACCGATTTCCAGAAGCTCACACAGCCGCGGCAGCGGGGAGAGGAGCCCTGCGCCGGGGGATGCGGAGGGAAGCAGGGAAGAGAGGCCGCCGCAGCGCGCAACCCGCTGGCCGCCGCCCCGGGGCAGGGCCCCCCAGC
>VXAV01006894.1:124484-145010 GCA_013399715.1 Alectura lathami | reverse complement strand
TCGCCCCGCCCGCGGCCCCGCCCCGCCGGGTTTGCCCGGGGGACGGCCCCGCAGGGGGTCGGGGGGAAGGGGGGCTTGCCGGAGAGCTCCCTGCCCGTCCTGCCCCAAGGGTGGCTGGAACAGCGCCTTCCACCCGCACGCTGTTTCTCCCTTCGTCGGGAGAAAGGGCACCGCTCCATCTAGCCTCTTTTAATGCTCTTTTCATGCGTGTGCTCCTTATGGATGGACACAAGGTTGCAATGTTTGCATTGCAAAAGCTCCAGGGTGTCTGCGTTTGCTTNTTTTTTAAGCTGATTTGTTTACAAACATAAATCAGGGAAGTAAAACTCTGCTCATGTCAGTCTTGTTTCAAAAAGCAAGTTTTAGGACAAATTTGAGCCAGTAACAGCTCTTTGAGATTTTCAGTATTCCCAGACAAAAAGGGTCTGTGGCAGTACTGCTTGCAGCTATAAAGTGGTGAATTGTCATAAGTGAGGCGAGTGGTGTGGCACGGGGCACCCCCGAGGGTTAAGTTGTGTTAACAGTGTTCCCATCTGTGTGCCAGTGCTTGCAGAGGGCTTTGCCTTCATCCCTGCTGAAGTTCTTTGCAGCAGAGGGACATATTCGAAGAAGGTTCAGCTTTACATGTGCAGGTGTGTTCTCCTTACCTACCCTGTAATTACGATACTCACCCACTTTCCTCCTTTCTGAGTTCCTCTTAGGGACTGAGGGAGGTGAGTAACGCTGAAGGTGATTCCTGGGTATATGGATGTGCTGAATCTCCAGGGAGGCTGCAGGCTTTTGGCCAGGTTTTGTGGGCCAGGCATTAATGCACAATTTACAATGTAACAACATCAGGAAGAAATCCTATAGCTGCAGATGACTGGAGATGAAATTGCATGGTCCCCAGGGACCATAAGCTCCCTGCCTCTTGGTCATTTCTTCAGGGAGGTGCTCACAGCAGGACATTCCGTGATGTATAATGGGGCAGGGAACCGTGCTGAACCCACTGAACTGTCAGAAGAAGTGAGAAGGCTGCATCTTCCCCAGGAACTTGTAATGCAAAAGCCAAGGTGTGGCAGCTGAAACCCCCCTGCTCCTCACCCCTTTCTGGCCATGCAGTCAAACAAAATCCTGCACCTCAGACAATGCAAGGAAATAATCCTGCTGAGCTCCACACGGCAACGCATGCATTGGAGGCTGTTCATATATGCATTTTTGCGTTTGTGTTGCTGCAGGACTGAGGCACTAATTTGTTAAGCATATTTTGAAGTCCTTGGGGAATTCTTGCTCTATGCCAGCCATTGTGGTTCATTAAATAACACATTCACATTGCATTAAATTTATTACTCTAGCTGACCAGGAACACCAGGGAGTTTGTAGATGCAGTACAAATAGGTTCTTTCACACCCTGCAAGATAGAAATGGAAGAAGTTTCCTGTCGAATAGATACATGTTTGAGTAGCTTTTCAAAACTACTTTGTTTGACATAGTCCTGCTCCCATTTAAGCCAATTTTCCCCAATAATTTCAGCAGAAGTTACTGAGCAACAGCCCCCTAAGTGTATCATGCAAATCTCCCCCCTAAGCTTTTCATACAGGTTCCTGTTCTGTGCCAAACCCTGGGGGCCTGTGCTGATCAGAGACCCTGCCAATATTGCTCTGGGGGAGCAGAGGAGGGATTTTGACACTACAAACTGGCTCTGGTGGTTTCTGTGGGTGCACCTGCAGCTTGCTGAGTGCATCCATTTTGCTCAGTGGAGAATTTTCCCAGTTACCTCCCCTGTTTAGAAGAGTCCTTTGATCTCTTCTGGCTATGCCAAGGTTGTTAGAGGAATGTACCACCTAGACATGAGGGGAGAGCAAGACAACCTGGAGTGTTGTATAGAGAAACTCCAAAGCATCTTGGAATTGGCGCTCTGTGGTCCAGATTCTCCTCCACAGTAAATCAATCTACAACACCTACTAAAGCACACCTACTCTGAGGGCTTTGTTTCATTACTGCCAAGGTGGGAGGCTGCTGTAATGTGAGAACCTGGCTGGTGGAAGCGGGGCAAAGGCTAGCATGGATTTGTAATCTAGGAAGGCAGTTGTTAATTAGCTGGCTGACAACTCTTGGTGCCTAGACATGTGGGTGGGGAAATTTCCTCTCACCCCAAGACATTCCCCTGCCCATCTGCTGTGCCCCAGGGGATAATGGAGTGGTGGCCAGGGCCAGGGTCCTGTGGGAAGTCCCAGATCTCTCTTGCGAAGGCTCCAAAAGCAGGTTCTTCTTGGCCTGCCTTGCTGCAGCTCCTCAGGATGTATTAAAGGGTCAGCACAGCACGAGCACCTTCTGCAGCAGCAGAGACATGTCAGCACCGAGTCCAAGAGAGATGTTAATGAGGTCTGAGAACTGTACAGGAAACTCAGCAGGCTTCAGCCTGCCTGTGAATTCAGCTGCTCTGCTGACTCCACTAGCTAGCTGCTTCCCCACATGGCACGCATCTGTTTCTTGAGGCCTGAATGGTGAAAGCAAGGTAAGGAAGGTTAGGGCCCTGCCAAGGCAGCAGGAAAAGCAGAGAGGAAGGAGAAAAGCATTAAGTATGATGTGATTCCTTCAGCTTGGATGTTGGCTCCCTTAACTTTTCCGTGTTCAGGGTGGAGAGAAAGAAGCCTTTGGGAGCTGAAATTTGGGCCAGCTTCTTTTGTAGCAGCTGAGGTGGAGACAATCATGTTTGGCTAAAGCCATACGAGGATACTCAGGAAAAAAAGGAAGAATCTATGAGCTGTCATACCTTTCTTCTGCAGAAAAGATTGGAATCAGATTAGACGGAAAAGGCGCAATGGGATTTCATTCCACCTTTTCCTCACAGACAGTGAGTTTTGTGTCTGAAATGTCAAAAAGCAACTAGTGATTTTGGCTGTCCAAGAGTCTTTCAAAGGGCAAAAATACCTTACTGATGTGTGAAAAGCAAGGTCTTATAAGGTATCTGAGGGTTAGATTATTAAAGCTGACTATTAAAACACAGACCATTATCACTCACAAAGGGGCACAGCAGGGCTGGGCCAGTTGTGCTCCATCCTCTGGCTTCCAGTGACCTCTGGCAATTGCTTTTTTCAACTATGAGATTAGAGAATGGCTCCACGGTCTCTGTGAAACTTCTTTAAATGTCTTCAGAAACAAAACATGGTGCATTATGCACTCTCTTATCTTGCCAAGAGCACATTACGTCCCTCGCAAGCAGAGGAGTATTAGTGTTTTCGAACTGAGAGATGACTCGTCCAAGGTCACATGCAGGGGATCTGTGCCAGCCTCAGGACTGGAAGACAGACCTCCTGGGTCTCAGGCTGGTTTTGTAATACCCATTAACCTGTCTGGGCCTGAGCAGGCAGCTTCCCCCAGACACCAAAGTGAGCAGTAGCCTGGAAAGGGAATATCGCAGTACTTCAGGCCCTTTTCCCAAGACGAATGTTGAGCTAAGAGGAGAGAAACTAAGTTGCCCCTGCAGGTGAGACTGAAGCTCCTCTCCCATTAGAAGTAATCATCTTGTCACTACCAATGCAGTGAGTGCTGCTCTGCTCAAGATTATCTTATCCTCTTTTCTTTATGTGACTTCCAATTATGGACACAAGTGCATGAGAACATACCCATGGCAACAGAGTATTTTGTTCTACAGCTAACACTGCTGAAGTTCATCTCTCGTTCACACTGAGACAACCACATTGAAGTCTGAGGAAACGGAAGGTTTACAAACGCCATGTGGTGGGTTGCAAGGGTCCTTTACTGACCCATCCGGTAAACAGAAGTCAGTTTGAGTTTACCCAAGTTGCTGTGTCCTCTCCACTGAATCACTGCTGAAGTCCAGCCTGTTAGCACCAGCACCACATAAATCCTGCCAGACAAATGCAAGGGACCTGATGGCTTTCCAGGAAACCTTTGAAACACATCTCATCACTGAAAGGAGTCAGATTTGACAGCAAGGATGCTGCGTGTCCCCTCAGTGGTATGTGAGCAGAAGGGCCGTTTTGAGGTCTGGTGCAGATGATCACAAAAGGGGCACCTGAACCATTGCCAGCTTGATCTTCTTTGTCTGAGAGCTAGCTCACAGTCTCACATGTTCTTGTGTGCTTGTTCCAGCTGCACAAGGGTTTCCTGCCCTAACAGAGATCCCAGTCCTTTAAGGGAACAAGAGTAAATGGGGGGGATGGATAATGGCAGCAGGGAAGCTGGAGGAAACCAGATGCGACAAATGCTGAAGCAGAACTTTTCAGCTTTGTGGTGGCTTCTGGCCAGATGAGATCACAGCTCCTACGGAATCTTGTCTCCCTTTATTTCCTTAATATTTGGCTCTCCTGCTTTCTTAAGAAGCAAGAATTCCTAATCTTCACTTGCTTGCTTTGAATACCCTCTGCATTTCAAGCAAACAGTGGCGGAGGGGGGTGGCTGACAAATGCTGGTGTTTATGGCCTGCAAATGGAATCCCCCTAAGCCTGTTCAGAAAACTAACTGATGGTGAAGTCTGGATTAGAAGAGACTTTTCCAGCTCTCATCCCTGTGAATTTATGCTAAGACTATTAAAAGTCGGGAGGGGAGACATGACTTGGCATGCCTCCTTTCTTGTGCTCAGCATTCAGATGTGCCATGGGGTCCCATGATAAATGAGACCCTTTGAATGTCTGAAGTTAAGCATCAAAATCCTTCCTAAGAGCACAGGCTCTCGGGCTGGTGCAGTTTTGTAGGTGTGCTTTATGCCTGGCTATATCCAAAAAGGGACCCAATTGCTTTTCATTTGAGGGGCGAGTTTAAAGATAGGCGAGGAGCAAACATGCAGCTTTCTGGAGAGACAGACAGAGAGAGACTAAACACTGCCCGGAAACATGTACGTGCTGCATGCAGGCTCTGCCTGTGGGAATTAAGGGAGACAATGCGACAGATAGGGAACAATGAGTGTCTGTAATGTACAGCAACAAAGCCAAAGTAACCCAGTGTGCTGCAGAACAGAGAAAGAGACTGTTAAAACAGCAGCCCCATGAGATAGAAAATCCTGCCAAGCCTGCTTAGAGGATAATTAACAGACCCTCCTCAGCTGGAAGGTGGCTCAGTGCAGTGGAAAAGGGAGTGAAAGAGTGGGATGGAAGAGGAAAAAGAGGCATCCCAAAGGGGCCCTTTGCAGGGAAAAAAAAAAAAAAAAAAAAAGGCATCTTCCTTTTCATTACTCTCTTCTTGTGACTTCAGAGTTCAACAGGGCCAACACAACACTTGGCCCGCTGTGACACAAATAAATGAGGCTGTTGAATGAAATGAAATCCTGTCTCAAAACCAAAGCAGAATCCAGGTATTTTGCAGAAGGCCTGAATCATGATTCATGTTCACCCAGTGAGCTGGGGCTTGCTGTGATGCTTCCTGTCACGGCTCCTCTGCCTTTCTGCTTCAGCACAGGGTGCTGTGTGGGAAGTGTCTGCCTTAAAGAATGGTACATATACAGCTCTGGACCATGTGGATGCAGAAGATGCTTTGCAAGGACTCTGATTCTCTTCTCCAGATCTCCAGTTTCATTTGAAGCAACACTTACAACACCAGCTGGCTGCCTGGCTACATCTGAGCGACCATTACTACTGACATGGCTCTACCTCTTCATGAGAGCACTCCCATAAAACTCTTCTAAAACCTTCTTGGGCTGGCACAACTGTCGGCCGTAAAATGGACACAGCATAACGCTCCTTTTACTTCTTGCACTGCATGGCACAAGCATGCTTGTGGGAGGCTGAGTGCACGTCACAGCCTGTGCACAAGAAGCCGGTGAGAGTGGGAAAGCAGAAAAATTAGTTCCTGGCCATTTTGATGGTGAAAAGAAGGGGAACTGTGAAAGGAGGCTGGAAACACCCAGGATGATACAGCAGCAGGAGCTGTGGAGCAGCTGGCTGTGCCTCAGAGTAGAGCTCAACCCCTGCTTGCTGCAGCAGCTTGCAGTGTAGGGGAGCAGCACCCTCTGCTGCTGGCATGCTGGCCTTCAAAGCTCCTTTTTTTTTTTTTTTTTTTCCCTTCCAGAGAACTAAGTACTGCCAGAGAGGATCTTGGAAAAGCATGCACAGAAATGTCCCTCTGCAAGTCAAAACACTGCAGCATGTGGGTGGTTTGTTTGTCAGACTGTTTGGTCATACCGCTGCCGGGAGAGGCGATGCCAGACAGCATCTGCTTGCAGCAGATAATAGCAACGAGGACAGGCCCTGGCTTTGTGCTGAAAAGATTTCAACTGCTGCTGCTCCCTGGCAAGTTCTCAGGCTGGTATTATTTGATGAATGTGACTCGACACACACAACAGGGAGCCTGTGGGCTAAAGCTCTCCAGTCCTCCAGCAGCCTCACTCTTCCAAACATCTCGTATCCCCGCGGGGCAGCTGATTTACTATTGCTGCATAGTGAAAGGGAAGGGGAACTTGGGCAATCGAGGTGACTCACCCACAGGGAGCCAGGACAGAGCCCTGTCCACAGCTCCCTGCTGCCGACTCTGGACCAGCAGGACCAAGCAGGAGCAGCAGGTCCATGCTGAGACCAGTGGGACCAAGCAGGAACCATACAGCCATACAAATCCCAGTTGCCCACAGCTTTTTGCTTTTCCCAGATCAAGATGTTTATCATCAGGTCCATCCCAAAGGCACTGTCCCAGATGAGATATGTACATCCCAGGCAGACTGAGAGCACTGGGTATTACCCTCATATTTCCTTCCTTTCCCTACATGCATCCCTAGAATCCAACCCCAGGTTTCCCTCCTTCAGGGCAAGTAAGCTGAGTGGTGCCAGCTGCAGCTCCAGTAGCCCACAGCTCAGCCAGGGACAAAAATCTGAGCTCCCATTCCCTACCCCACCCCCCCATCTTGTAATCCTCTTTTCTTCCTTCCTGCAGGCAGCAGGGGGGAGTTTCCCCAAATCTTCAAGCACATACGGTACTGTGTCAGCTCATGAAATACACCCAGTGTAAGAAAAGCAATGCACAAAAAAAGTGCCCAAACCCTGTTAAAAATAGGCTGGGATCTACGGAAAAGAACCTGCTGGAGAGTTTGTGCACAAGGTCTCATTTCAGCAACACTGCTCAGAGCCAAACACCGTTCACACAAGACCCAGATTGTTTTGTGGATAAGGAGATGCCTACAAAAAGGGAGCCCTGTTTAAGGAAAAAATGAGGCGATGTCTGCTCAGAGCGCCACCAGGACATAGTTTCTGCGGGAAATTCCTCTCGGTAGAGCAATCTGTCAAACAGAGCCAGCGCGTCCCGCCGCAGGGAGCAGCATGGGGGCATGGCTGGGCGCAGCCTGCAGTGATGCTCACGAGAGAACCCAGTGCTGCATTGCTACAGCGCAGCGTGCCAGCCTCTGCAGGGAGCGGCATTGCGTCGCATTGCCCACAGTCATCCTACAAAGCATCTTGTATCAGGATCGCTCTGCTTGCTGCTGGTTTTCTCTCCCCACCGTCTCCCTTATTGTCCCTTTTAAGGTCATCTGTTTGCTGGAAGGAAAGCAACAAACCAAATCTCTGCTAAGGCAGGCAGTGAGTCTGGAGGCACAAATCCTACTGAGGGTTGCCCTTAGCTGTGGCCAAAGCAGATGTCAAGCACAGCACCACAAAATATGTTTTCTATGCATTAAGACACTGAAACTCTTGCTGCTTTTACCACCTCTGCCTCTGCTCACTGTGTTTGGGAAGGATTCAGTGATGCTGTAACTGGTCGGAGTATCTCTTCAGTGACAACCACGGACCCCTGCACTAGAACAAAACTCTCTCTAATCTACAACTAAAACATTTCTGAAATGTGTGAGAAAATATTGTCCCTGCCTCATGACACGACTGTTAAACTTCCTCATCTACACACATCTCCAAATGCACACGCTACCCAGATCACATCACTATGAGAGTACCATTACCCCAGAAATGCCAGTGGCCCCTGCCCAGGGCATGCTGCACCCTGGGGTTTGTGCAGGGGAGGGAGCAGTGAGAATTCCTTTCCCTGGGGGAGGCTAGATCTGGGGCACACCTGGGTGTCAGTGACCAGGGACAGGGCCCCTGCACACGGTGCCAGCATCACAGCACAGCTTGTGCTGACGTTCAAGAGCATCAGCTCAGCTGGCAGATCTCGAGTAGATTAGTTGAAACTATGGCTCTGTAAGTCCATGTTATTAAGCAACTCTGTATATGGTGAGAGTATCTACAGAAATGCAACTGTGGGAGCAAACGTGGAGCCGTGGAGACTTCCCTCAGGCACCATTGGGACCGGGCATTTCAGGACCCAGTGCTGGGCTGAGTGATTCCTTCTTCTCACCTTGAAACAGCTTTGGCTGCTCCTGTTCTGCAAAGCCTTGTCCTTGTTCAGGTGATACAGACAGAAAAATACTCAGTGACGAGTAACAGTGAATAGCTAAGACTCCTGGTTTTAAACTACAGAAAATTCAGTATTGTCCTCTTTGCACAACCAGAGCTTTAGCACTTCACTCACTGAGAGGACTGGGGCATGGGGTGGGAACAAACCAATGACCACCAAGCTTTGAAAGAAATTAAGACACTGTTAAAAAAAATATATTTTTTAATAAATATAATTCTCTATTCATTACACAACATGAAAGGAAACTCAAAATTTACTCATGGGAAAATAAGATTTTGCAGCTTGAGTTATAAAAGTTTAAGTGAGAAAAAATGAATTCCAGTGTTAGTTTTCCATAAAACAGTAAATATCATAGCACTGAATTATAGGAATGCAATGGAGAAATTATTTGCCATTTCAAAATATGAAATTATTCTCTATAATCACATAAGAGAGACAGACTGTAGGTAGCTACTCCATGGACTTGCTTCTGCAATGAAAGGTTAATCCACAATCTCTCAGGAAGGTGCACACCTATTAATAGCTTTTACAAAATAAAAATAGCACTGCTTCCTTGGCCTTCAGCCCAGTGGATTTCTACCATTCTTCTTCATCAGATTTGTTGCTAGTTTTACCCTTCTTCCCATCCACAGTCTCTATCTTGCCAGTCACAAATTTTATACATTTCAAAATATTTATTTTTCATTTGGCAAATGCTAAGTATTGAAGAGTTTAAAAGGAATGTCTGTGGAAAAAAATAAACAGTGCTAAAGAAAACCAAACAACCCAGACAGCTGTGACACTGAGAAAAACATATATCCAAGTTTCTACTGGATTTTGATAAAACCCAGGCTGAATTTTGGGGTGACCCATTACACACTTCCCAAGTGAATCCTGTGTTCAGTTGTTAAGAACAGCTGCTCTCAGGATGGTGGTGAGAAGGTTATTAAGAAGTGCAAATAAACCCGTCTAAAAAAAAAAAAAAACTGTTTATTTCAAGAAAACACCAATGCCATCGTCAATGATTGGACTAGATGATCTTTCGAGGCCCCTTCCAATCTCTAACATTCTGTGATAACAACCTACTTATTCTTACATAGGTCCATTTTTCAATAAAACTTGTTCCCTCACCCCAAATACACAAGAACTAGATTCAAGTTCACATGGTTTTCTTTAACAAGTTAAAGAAGAAAAATGAAGTTTAAATTTATGGACATACCAGACCTAACACATCTTTCTCTGCACACATGTTTCAGCCACCGTGGTATATTTTGGAGCCAGTGTTTGCTAGCACTCGTCTATGAACAGGGTTACACCAGAAGAGTTATTCCAGTTAACTCCTCAGGTGTACGCTCTTATTCCAGACCTCACTTGACAAGCAAGTCCTCCACCAAGGAGCCTGCAGTGCTCAACTTCCTCCTGCTTTTCCATGCTACTCTCTTCCTCTACCATTTATTTTCACCCTTTTGTGTTTGTGCTGGTACCTAAGCCTGCTGCAACCACAAAACAAGCAGCAGCAAGCTTATTCATGAGTTCACACAAAACAGATGGATAACCAGACATCCCGGTTGTTAGACCAGACCAGTTAAGGCACTTGTGTCTCTTCTGCATGCAAGCTTTTGTGATGGCTACACCTCTGCAAGTCCCATCCTCTCCCATGCAGGAGCAAAGCGATGTACATCAGTGCAGCTCAGCTCTGCTTAGTCAGCTAGAGTATGCAAAATGCCATTTTTCAGGAGCATCTGCAAGCCTGGGAGGGGACTGTCAGAAATCACAGCTAGTCCCTAAGAATTTGGCCTTTTTATGGTGCCCACAGCTTCTGCCAGCTGATGTTCTCCCTGGCCCTGTTTGCCTAGGGACTGCTGACAAGTAACATGCTCTCTGGAGCTTCTTTAATGCTCTTTTATCTGCACAATTAGCAGAGGATAAGAATTGTGATTTCTGCATTAAGATGAGCATTATGCTGAAAGGCAAGGACTTGAGAACCTGGCAGCACAGGCAGGATAGACCCATTCAAATTGCTCCAAGTGCTGCCAGATCATAGCTGCTACTTGCACCTTGATTTGGATCCTCATCAACAGGATTCAGCGTTTCCCCCCTGCAGGGAATGATTTGAGGCCAATGCCTGTTGCCTAGCTGCCTAAAGCAAAGTCTTCTTTTCCCATCCTGCAGAGCTGCAGGTCCATGAAGGGTCACCATACCCCAGGTCCAAATCCTGAGGATCCCTCTTTCCCTTGGGAGGCTGTGAAAAGTGGCACAGCCCAGACCACACAACTCACTGCTGCTTCTTGGGGTCTGGGTACCATCTCGTGTTAGCACTAGGGGCCCTGCTGGACCTGTGGTCCCTGTATCTCCCCAACCCCACCACTTCCATCCAGCAGTGTCTTCTGTTTGGAAACAGGTCCAGCATTCACAGCAGGAAGTAAATTACCCATTAGAGAAGGTCACAGAACATTCAGAGATTATCAAGAACAGAGACAGTCTTTGTTTGTGGCAGTGTTCTAGGAAAGTAAAAAATAGGATGGGAAGAAGAGGGTCTAGAGGTAGGACTGGATGTCTCCAACCCTCCTTTCCGTGAGCAGCTGCACAATACATTTCTATAATCACTTAACCTTGTCCTGCCTACACAGGCATGCAGCGTGATAGTTCTCTGTGCCCAAGAGAGATGTACAGAGAGAATTCCTTCCCACTACAAGTCAGTGTCCTGAACTGAAATCCCACCACCACCACCCCCAAACATGTAACACTCATGTGTGATGTAATGAGGCACACATGGTTTTTAAAGCTGCCTCCCGCAGAAATTTTATGAGCCACTGAATGGCACTGCAAGTTTCAACTCTGAGGACAGAGAAAAAATGTTTTAGAGAAGGAAACAAAGACAGAGGACAGTTAAGGAAAACACCATTCCTTTGCTGGCTAAACACGAACAGCTACTCCGAACACCAAGCTTTCCTTCAATCATTATTGTGCTGCAGGGAAATAACAGCTTTGTGAACTGCCATGTTCCTCACCCTGTCCCCATTACTCTAACAGCCTAAAAAGCAGTGTGGTTTCTTTCTCCATCCCCGCGGTACCAGCTACCCACTTAAGGAAAGCAGCAAATTACTGCATATAGACTCAGCCCCTGCTGCCTGGCAATTGGCAAAGACCCAGGACTACAGAGCATTCACAGATCGGTGTCAGCATTTAGGGGCCACATGCCACGAAAGCTGTGAGAGTCCAGCTGTGGTCTGTGGCTGGCTGACACCACGATGGACTGCATGGACAGGACCACAGAACCATGTGCACATGGGGCTCATTTTGCTGAGGTCAGACTGAGCCGGGCAGAGGATGGACATGTAATTACTGTCTTCAAACCTGAGAATCAAGAAGAAAAATTTTGACAGGTACTTAATTTAACAAGTCTTCTGTTGTACCTGTGAGGTAGTTCAATGTTAATATCCATAAAAGCCTGAGAAAGGGGAAACTGAGGCACTTCAAGGTGAGGTAATCTGTCCAAAGTCACAGTCAGAGTCCTGGCAGAGCCAGCAATGCTACACTGGGTTCTTGGCTCCTGCTTAGCTCTGCACTCTAAGCTGAGCTCAGATGTCAGAGGCACCATAGGCCCCTGGTTTCTCAAAGGTTAAAGCAGTCTGTCAGAAATTAAGATGCAGCTGGCAACAGAAGAACATGGACATTGTGTAGAAAAATCCAGGCTGTAAGAGCCAGGCCAGCAGGGGAAGAGGGACACTGGGGACATCACCCAAGCAGAGCTTCATAATCCATATACCACACCAGCTGGCCAGAGCTGGGGCTGACACCTGAGATAGGCCACTTCCTTGGCTTGCGGCCCACCCTGCTGATCTGCGTGGTGATGTCATGCTTGCCCTTCCCCACAACCAGGACAAACACCTGCCGGGCCTTGTTAATGAGGGCCAGGCTGAAGCTCATCCTCTGGTGAGGTTTGACAGGGCTCTCAGTCAGCACCACAGCCTGAGCCCCTTCCAGGCCATTTTCAGAGTGGGGGAAGAGCGAGGCGGTGTGCCCGTCAGTGCCCACTCCCAGCAGCACCAGGTCAAAGCTGGCATTGGCCACCAGGGCCGTGATCTCCTTGGCATACTGCTCTGTGCCTCTGTCCTCTTCCACACAGAGCCGCTGGTTCAGGTGCACGGGCATGGGGTGGATGTTGAAGTAGGGAACTCTGATGCTCTGCAGGAGGTGGTTGTGCAAGCTGAAGAAGTTGGACTCTGGGTCAGAGAGCGGGACGCAGCGCTCGTCCACCAGCCAGAGGTGCGTGTGCCTCCACGGGAAGTCATAATGGTGTCTTGCCAGCCGCTGGAAAAGGGCTACGGGGCTTGAACCGCCCGACAGGGCCAGGTGGAACTTCCCAGAGCGTGCCACAGCCTTGCTTGCTGTCTTCTCGATGTCAGAAGCCAGCTGGGAAATCAGGACTTCAGTCCACGCTGAGACCAGGGGGCTTTGCCGAAATTTGGACTGTATTGACTTGTAATCACTTGGCATCGGCCCATTGGGGTTCAGCAGTTCCACTGGCTCTGCTACTGTGAACGCCAGTTCCCCACTCACCATTTCGAAATCTAAGAGGTGCTGGTTCTCCACCCCCCCAGGGTAGAGGCGTGGGGCCTGGTGGGAAATGCTGTTCAGCAATGGTGTCCAGAACGCCCAGGAGGCCAGCAAGTTCTCGGTGGTGATGAAGAAGTCCTTCCTGCCATGGTAGATGTTGGAGATGAGGACAGAATACGCATCTCTCTCTTTCACAGGGCTGTACACGTAGTAATCTGACAGCGGCTGTCCAAAAATGTGCATGTCAGGCTGATCTATGACTTCTCTCCAACTGCCTTCGGGCATGATGGGCCTGAAAAGGTTCCTGCTCACCAGCACTGCAGGGGTGTTGAGTGCGCCGTGTCCAATGTAGAAGACAATCTGCTTGGGTTTACACTGGCTGTGCCCTGCGTCTCTCAGAGCCTCGCTCTGCATGCAGTAGGCTCGGTTCCTGAAGAGAACACGGACGTAACCCACCCGTTCATCCAGAGCTTTCCCAGAAGTGAGGATGAAAGGGACCCCTTCCCAACGCAGGCTGTCACTGTGAATGAGCACACCTGAAACAACACAGTGATCTCAGCTACCAAATTCAACCTGCAGCCTGAACAGCAAGCAGCTTTGTGGGGAACTGTCATCTAGCCATCACTCTCCTTCCTTAGCTACCAGAAGCCCTGGCATTCACTGTCTCTTGCTCCACTTTAGCTCCTTCATGACAGCACAGGACTAACTGCTCTCCAGGAACCCTGCTGTGCTTCCTCCCAGCTATCCTACTTGCTTAACCTCCTTTTGTCTTGCAGGAAAGGAATTTCTGAGCATGAATATCATTCAGGCAAAACCTTTGATGATGAGAAAACACAGCATGGCCAGAGGCGGCCTTGTGGTCTATCAAGCAAAGAACTCCCAATGCTTTACCGTCCAGATGCAGAGAGCAACTCAACTTTATGAGAAAGCAAAGGAGTTTGCAGGCCACTCCTAAAAATAACACACAGACCTTAGCAAGAATAACGGTACTTCGCTCTTCTGCAAAGCTTCCCATTTATTCGATCATTAGTTAACAAACGTGACAACAGTACTATGTTCTTACAGGTCCCAGCTACCATACTGATGGATGCCTGGAGACATCCCTGCGTCAGCAGTGAGGTCCAGCATCACCGAGTGAAGATTCTCATCTCCTGCTTTCCTTGGTTCTAGACTACTTCCTCTCTCCAGAGCCCAGACCAAAAATCTCACCTGCAAATGTCGGTGTCATGCTGACATAGTTCTGCCCCTTCTGCAATTCCTCCTGTACGTGGCTGGTGTACGCCTGATACTGACCCAACACAGCATTCTCTTTCTCCAGGCCCCGCAAGGACTGGAGGGCCTGCAGCTTGCACTGCAAGACTTCTTCAGCCCTGCTCAGGTTGGCTGGGAGCTCCATGGTCAGGAACATCAGGGCCTCAGTGAGGTGGTTCTGCAGCACGTCCCGGATGACTCCATACTGCTCGTAGAAGCTGGTGCGGCCTGAGGACAAAGAGGAGGCAAGATGCTGAGAAACAGACGTGGTGTTTTGCAGCCCTACCCCCTGCTTTGTGTAACATATGTGCCAACGAAAAGACCAGATTGGTTTGCACTGCTGTCCTCCTGGCCCAACAGTTACCACAAACCTATCAAGCCTCTCCTTTTCCTTCAGAGAGGCTTCTGAAATGCCCCAGCCAATGCTAAAATGAAGATTTACCCTTGACAGTGAACACTGCTCTTCTCTGCCTCTTTTCCCCTGCTTTTCTGTCCTCAGGAGGCTCTGGCTGGGCCATGCCCTTGAGAAACAAAATTTTGTGCACAAAGCCCTGCTTCTGTCCCCCTGCCTGACTGCTCATTCAGGGGGAGGAAGACAACGCACTTATAAAGATCATGACTCAAACAGACGCCTTTCTGTAGTCCATCAGCAGCAGGCTGCACACTGCAGACTACACCACGGCCGTAGGCTTCCCCTATTGATTGATACATTTATCTCCCTTGCTCTAATCCAAAGGCACACTCATTAGTGTAATCAATGCTGCAGACTTGCTAGGAGCCAGGCTGCAGCTGAAGCTGCACAGAGGAAAGAAGACACCAAATGAAAAATGACAAAGTTGTCCAGAAGAGGGAGGGCACAGGGAGTAGCTGGGACTAAGCAGAGACAGCGCTGTTCTCCCCAAACCTCTCTGCAGTTCTTCCTTTTCCCAAAACCAGGTCCAGCTGAGGTCTGCGCTGCCAAACCAAACATTACGCAAAGCTTGGTAAAGTTGCATTAATTGAGTTTGTGGTGGCTGGGGTAAGAGGGAGGAAGGAAGGTAGAAGAGGAGGTTAAGGGATTGGAGAAGCAACCCTGATGCTGCAGAACTGAGGGCGCCTGACATCCCAAGAACTGCTGCGGGTGGCAATCCAGCCCAAGTGCTTTGTGCTGAGCACTGCAGAGCGGACGCTGCAGCATTGCAGGGAGAGATTGCAGCCATGTCCTTCAGCAGGAGACCCATGCTAGCAACTCTGGGCTTGGCTTTTTCTCTCTGCAAGGATTTTGCCACCCAGAGGAAGGGAATGAAACAGGCAAACCCAGGCTGACCTGGGTACCTGGACAGACACTGACTAGCCAGTTTGAGTAATGCCCAAATGCAGTGCTTCATACTAGGACCTGGGATCTCTGAACTTCAGGAAGCTCAGTGAAATGCTTCCAAAGCTCTATAGCAGAAAAAGGTGGGGCTTTTACCCCCCCCCGAGTTGAATTCTAATGGGAATCTTTTCCTCGAAGCAGCAACACTACCTGGAAGAAGACTCAGTCCCTAGCACAGGAAGTATAAGACAGTCCCTCTCCCTTTTCAGGGACCAGTGTATCATCCACCTGCACTTTTTTGTTTCTGCACCAGCACTGCCCCAAGGGCCACTTCCACATAATTAATAAGTCTGACAGTTTTCCCTCTCAGCCATTCACCCTAGCTCTGCACACTCACTTCACCAACCTTTAGCATCCACAATCTCCTTCAAGACAATCTCCACTCTTTCCACATGATGTCGGTTCCAAACTGGATCCAGAAACTGCCGGTTCTGGTCTCGAAAAGGCAGAATATGGGCTACAGCCTGTGAAGTTAAAGATCAAAGAACCAACAAAAACTCACCATATTTCTACAGTATCTCCTCCTCACTGGCCCATCCAGCACTGAGATGTGGCCAGCTCTGGAGTGCCACACAACTGAGAGCAGAGTGGGTGAGAGAAGAGAAAAATCAGCAAGAGCCTGTAGTGATACACAGTGGAGTCTCTACTGACTGTATATTAAAGGTTTTGCTGAAGCATTTTGAGGTTTCATGTGAAAAAGCAAACTACAGACTACAAGGCACTCAGTTTATATCCCTCAAAAAACAAAGGGCTGAGTCAGACCATCCTGGGACTAACATACAGCTCCAAATTGCTGAAATGCATCAGATCTGGTGCTTAAAACACCAGAAAAAAAAAAAAAAAAGAAACAAAGAAGAAATCCCCCCCTCTTCAAAGAGATGCTCACCTTACAGCTGGACATGCACCTTTATGAGTAAAACCTGGCCACAGTGCCAGGCTACTTTCAAAATGGGCTTGTACGTTCCTCTACAACGAGGAGGGCATGTCCTTGAATGCATTCGCTCTGGGACAATGCAGTGCTGCACGTCCTGAGCTATCCCTGAAGCAGGCAGGACCCTGTGCCCTGCCTGGAGCACAGGGCAGGAGGAAGCCTTCTCCCAATCATCCCGCAAGGCTAACATCCCGTCAGCTCAGTATCATATCAAATTAAAAACTGCTTCTAGAAGCCACTGCTAGCAGAGAGGCCTGCGCATAATGAGATGGGAGAACTGCAAGAGGGAAAGGGCATTGCTTACTCAGCGAAACCAAAGCCCTGACCTTGGTGAGAAGACCAGATGAATTCTGCGCACAGTTCTACCCTACACCCTGGCTTCCTGCTAGAGGGGGAACTTTTGTCACCTTCGGGATAAAGCCCATCTGCACATTTCCTCTACTCTGCAAGGGGACAGACAAGCAGCACAGTACAGGGCAACGTAAAGCAATGCAGCTTGGGAGCACATCCAGCAGCACTGCCTGAATTCGAGAGGGGACCAACACCCTGATCAGATGCAAAGCTGACACCCGGTGCTCTCCCAGCCACCAAATCCCTCAACCTGTCAGGGGGCTGAGTGTTGCACACTGCTTACCTGTTTGCCCATGTAGTGGTCCACCCGGAACATCTCATCCTCCGTGAAGAAGCTCATCAGCTCTGCAGCCAGCTGCTGGGCTGACTCCAGGTCATGGCCAAAAGGTTTCTCCAGCACCACGCGCAGCCAGGCGCCCGGAGGTGGCCTGCAGCTGCTGTTGATGTGTCGGGCAATCTCCGTGTAGGCAAATGGTGGTACTGAGAAGTAGAAGATCCTTCCCGCCTCCTTCAGCCCCTCCTGGTGAAGCAGCGTCTCAATCTCCCTGTTCAGCACAGTGTAGTTTTCAGCAGTTTTCAGCTGGTGGTATTGGCTCAGCTTCAGGAATTGGTCCTTGAGCACAGCACATCTGGTGGGAGATTCATCGGGGGGACAGGCCAGCTTCTTCAGCACATCAAACATCAGCTTCTGCCCCGGCTCCAGAGCCGTCAGCGCGGCCCCGTGGAAAGTAAAGCTGTGGCCACTGCTCACTTGGTCCATGTAGAGCTGGAATAGACCCTGCCACAAATACTTCTTGGCCAGATCCCCTGTGGCTCCCAGCAAGATCACTGAGATGTGGCCCTGGGACACCTCCACCAGCGATGGCAAAGCTCCCATGAACAAAACAGAACACAGGACTCTTCTCAGCATCTTGGGAGACAGGAGGTAGACCCAGGAACACTACAGAGGACCAGATCAAAAAATAAAAATCAGTCAATCCATGTTATAACACTGCAAGACATAATGAAAGGTGCCTGCTCTCCCATGGCTCAAATGCCAGGACTTCTGCCTGGCTCCTCCAACCAACCACGACCATCTTCCCCTCCATGACTTGAGTCTTGGAAGGAACTGGAGCTCTTGGAAAGACTGCATGCAGCCTTCCTGTGCAAACCAAGAAGTGGAAGACAGCTTGTGCCTAGGGTCTTTCAGTAGAACAAGAATTGCTCCCAAGGCTAAGCTAATGAGGGGATGTCAATGTCTTTAGATTGTGAAACTGAAATCCATTTTAATGCAAATTTCAGAGCTGGCTACAAGCTAACACACACATGCTGGCAAATTCAGGCTGCTGCTTTCAGCAACCTTCTATCTGGGACTTTGCTCAAGTGGCATTAGGCTGTCTTGGCACTGTTTCATGTCAATATTGTCATAGCAGCTCAGCGACAGGCACAACCGCTGGCAGATTCCGTTCACAGGCTCTTCCTTAACACACTGCACTTTAACGACTTGCATGCACCACCACTCTCATGAACACAGCTGAATTAAGTTCTAACAAGCTACTGGGAGACAAACGGTCCAATAAAACAACACAGGGGAAGAAGTTCGCTCCTCAAAATCAAGTCTAGACATCAGCCAGCCTAGATGCTGTCTCATGACAGTTGTGTATGCAGCCAGGAGACAATGCTGGGTTTGTGTTCTGCCGACTGCAGCTTTCCAGCAAAGAGAGCATGTGGGCACCCCCTCACCACTGCAGCCAGTAACAGCCAGTCTCCCTGGCCAAAAAGACCCTTTGCTTGTTCTTACTTAGTCTTGTTTCTCTAATCCAAAATAAAACTGCTCGTAAGAGAAATGACATCTCTCCTAGGAACGCTCCCTCGGAACAGCAGCTCTTAGCTTCTACCTGCCCAGGCCTACTTGGGACTGTTTTTTTCCTAGCCTGGAGAAAAAGGCCTGGTCCTTGCTCCCCTTGTAATGGAAGGTGGATGAACCACAGATACTGCCCTAGTTCTGACTGGTTCTCCCACTGGAAAGCTCCCAGAAATGTTGCTGCTCCTTCACTTAATCAACCCAGGAGCTAAATCAGCTAAAGAATGTCGATAACTAAAACAAAACAAGGAATTTCTGAATACCTCTCCCTACCTGTAGCTTGAACTGGTCTTAGAAAATCTCATGTTTCTCTCCCCAGCAGACTCACCTGAGTAAAACAGAAGCTTTACAAAGGCTGCAGTGGCAAAAGTATCTAGAAACTTCTCTTCTTCACATCCCCCTGAGTGCAAATCTCTTCTCCTGTGATGGAGCGTACTGCAGATTTGCCAGTCAATGGTCTGGTGAGCAAGATTTCACAAGCAAGATAAGGCAGGTCGTTCCCCTTCTGACAAATGGAAGCAAAGACCCAATTACAGCAAAGTCAAAATGATCATGCCCATGAAGCAAGATCCCAGCTCTCAGCCCATCCATACTGCCTGTGCTAGAAGTTTTGGCTGCTGTTTGCGAGCAGGAAAATGCAGGCACTTGTGGCAACTCCTGACTCCTCTGCTCTTCTCTGGAAAGCTCCATAGTGTAGCCTGTGAACCTAACACTCATCTCTCCTCACATTTCTGCTGTGGCTGCCTCCCCTCCCTTGCACCTTCCTCTATTTAACCTCCATGTACCCACTTAACAAACCCAGCCGGCAGCTGCACAGGGGCAGAAGCACGGCTCAAAAACTTTTGCCTGCGCTAGGAATTATTATGATTTTAAGCAGAGATTTGTTTTTCTTTTGCCCACTACAGGGTTATAATGCAGATTACAAAGTTCCTCAGTGGTGTAAGGTAATATTTACACTTGCTTAAGCAACCTTTGTTCCAGGAAGCTGGACATATTGCCTGCTGCACGTTGGGGGCTGCAGTTACTGAGATGCTGCACAGAAACCACAGCTGAGGAGCAGAGGAAAGGCTTGGGTGGGTCATTCTTTCCCACATAACCAAGGAAATGGGTGAATTAGCCAAGCAGCTTGTTGGCAAATTCAGATACACAGTCACATGCATTTCCAAGCCAACTCAGCACCAGTTTCACAACACCCCCAATTGCAAAACACTGTGCTACACTGCCCAGAAGCAGCACAGTAAACTCAGGGCTGTTGTTTACTGCTCTTGTATCAGATAGTCACCAGTATTCACATTAAAAGTAATACTCTTCACAAATTTCCCAACTAAACAGGACCAAGTTACTCAATCAGGTTTCAGGGAAAAGACACCTGGGCCCCATCTGTATGAAACACCGGAGAGCTTAACAGTGCGAGTCAGGGCACTGCCCTGCAGCCACTGGAGCCTCAGTTTGACAGAAGCTTGTTTCAGATCTTGCAAATTCTCCTGCTGTATGGAAAAAGGGAAATGATCTTGATTGCTATTGCTGCATCTCCCCTTTAAAAAAAGAATTATCAGATGCACGGCCAAATGCAGCAGAGCCTGGAAGCGCCTGCAAGGCCACGCACGTGTAACACACGAATTACTGAGATTCACTGACAATCAGAAAACCACACTGCCCTTCTGCACCTGCAGGCAGGAGCAGAAATGACCTCACCACCAGCTCCTGCACAGGTCAGAGGCTCAACGCGGAGGCTCACGCAATGGGCAGGCCGAGATGCTACCGCTCGGCCGGTCTCACGGCAGTGCCATGCGCTCTCGCTGCGGATCGGGGAGCTCGGGCCCAGCGCAGAGACCGCAGCTCGGCTCCTCCGCCTCGCCCGAGCAGCAGGGCCGGGCTGCAGCGGGGGAAGCGGCCCCAGGACGGGCACCGGCCCCGCAGCCG